>JBBMKB010036451.1:0-16403 GCA_037833945.1 Alaria marginata | reverse complement strand
ATGGTCTTATGACTACGGCCATGCAATAAATGAGTACGCCTCCCCCACCCCTATACATATAGTGGTTTTTGCTTTAAACTATCCTACCAATGATTTCTGCAGTTGACCAACTCACCCCAAACGTTTTTTGAGCTATGAACTACACAATATACCATTCCCTCCCCCCCCACCCAATTTATCGCTGTCTTCCTCCCGGTCAAAACCACTTGATGCAGTGCCCGGGCATCAAAAATTTCGAATACTTGGAGATAGACTACCCCTCATATGCCAGCTCTGGCGGTTCGGTTGCTTTCTCCGGCGGCGGGTCCACCTACTCTGGCGGTTCCATCGACCTTTGTTATTTGGGAGAGGACAGGGGCAGCGGGCCGGCTTTTGCTGCCACCATTGACACTGCAGCCGCCACTTGTGGTACCCTTTTGGGAGACGGCAACATGCTTGGTGATTACTCCGTTTTCACGTTGGACACAATGGTCATATCCGAGGTCAACTTTGAGGTTAGTTCGAGCGACTTCTTCGACATGTCGTGCGCCAACCAGACAGTGAGTGGAGGGAGCGCGACATATAGAGATCATGCGCCTTTTGGTTTCGTCAGCTACGCCTATCTTCCCCCGCCTGAGCCACAATATCGCGAACCGTAGTCACTTTGTGCGCCTGATTCCATCGAACGCGAAAAGGCAGCATTCTTGGGAAGGGCATGCACGCTGCTAGCCCCGTAGACCGACGTTGGGATAGTGCGTGGAGTAGCGGTGATGAAGGGACCCCACCATCACGCACGGAATGAAACTAAACCATATGTTTAATTCATCGTGCCTACCGCCACCGATATATTTTTTGTTGCTTGCAACATTAGGTCGTCTATGTGACGGGTGGTGGCAACGTGACAGTAACATCTTCGACCGAAGCATTCGCCTTCACGAACATTCGTTTCGAGATTGGAGGTTACACCAATCTCTACTTCAACGTTCCAGAGCTTACCATGACGGGAATTCGAAACTCGGTGAGACGCGTCCTACGATAATAGAGGCATACATATTTACGGCAAAGTTTCTTTCTGAATATCGAAATTGGTTGACATCAAAAAGGCGGAATATCTTCCTTGTTTTTCAGAATGATTGGTTTGTATTTTCGGGCCACGGCCGTTTTGTCAGATTGCCCTTTCGGCTTTCTACAAAACAGGTTTTCAAATCGGTGCACCTTTACCGTATCATTAGACACATCTTGTCCCCACGACGTACAGCAGGGGTCAAGCGTTGTTTTGTCAACATGCCGATGTAAATAGCTAGAGTACTGCAACACTGAATCAGGGTGCAACCATAATCGGGTGGGTTATGTAGCCCTAACCCTGGAAGGGTTGGGTTTTGGTTGCTCTGACACTGCAGGTATTGACATTGGCAACACTGCAAGTCGTACAGGAGTAAAAAGGTTTACTCTTACCGAGCAAGTGCAATGGGTGTCCGAAGTCCCAGGTTTCAGGTTCACAAGCTAATACATGACGGAGACAAGCTTAACAACAGCGGCCGTGTGAATCACACTATTATCCGGAGCAGCAATTATAGTGCTCGATCGTCTGCACGTTTCGTAAGGGGTGTTTGCTCTTGACTCACTAGACCGGTGTTACGAAACGCCGACTGTCTATCGTCGTGTGCGCTTTCTCTCTGGCTGTTTGGCGCAGACGATTGGAGGCTCCATGCACGTCGACAAGGGCAGCTCCCTCGAGTTTTTGTGGGACGTCAAGTTCCTCGGCAACACACTTGCCTACCAGACGGACGGCGCCTGGGTGAGGCTCGATAAGTGAAACATGTCAAAGAGCTGGCCGTACTGATTAGTTCTGATTCGTTTTTGTATCTATCACAGCAGAGTATGTACTCTCGAGAAGTGGAACCTCACTCGCTAACCACTCATATATGTCTTCCAACTAGCGAAGTGCTTGCTGTTCGCTTCGTCGCGGACATTGTGCAGAACCACGGAGGAAGCAGCCAACCCTTATTCGCGGTGAAGGTTGTACGGTTGTCTCTGAATCTTTCGCCTCTCCCGCCTACCAACTCCCGGTTGGTGCCCGTTCTTTCCAATGACACATCTCGCACGTTCGTGGGAATAACCCGTAACCTACACTCACTCGTCAAATTTCGCGCCGCATGCAGAACGAATACGGTGGCGCTGCCATGTTCAACGCTGGACACGTTAATTTCCGCGGACAGGCGTACTTCAGCTACAATGGACAGCATGAAAAGGATGGCCTGTACTCTTCCAATTCTCCCGGCGGCGCCATCTTCAACGTCGGCGACATAGAGGTACCTCAATTTGCAGTGGCATCGTGTCCCAATCGGCGTCACTCATGGGTCAATACGTATATCTGTGCCAAAGAGTCACTGAGAATGAGGCTGTGCCGGGCTATAAATTTCGTGATTGATTCGAATGGTGACCCATTCCACTGTATGGGTGCACCATTGTATATGTGCGACTCCTCACTCCAGAAGCTCTTTACCCCTAACCGACCTTACTTCGAGCAACATTTAAGTGCCACCCAATTAATGATCCCATCACCTGTTAATAGGTACAAAACAAACAGAACTGTACACCGCAACGATAGTGTGTACAGTAGTTTCTCCGGTAAAGAGCCCCGTCATTGACAATGTCGTTAGCCAAGGCGTGAGCACTACGAGTATCGCAGCACGCGTTCACTTTTTTTTAACTCGACACCATACATTCACGGTAAACACCCGCATCAAGAGAGCCGTTTTTGTTGTCTTTACCGTTCCCCCACGTTAACCAAAACTGATATTTTCGCGTCGATCGTGGACGCCATGTGTCGTTTTTGCCGGTTTGTCAATCCAGTTCGAAGGAAAAACGAAGTTCTGGTACAACTTCAACCTTGGTGGAGGCAATGGCGGAGGTATCGCCAACAGTGGACATATCCGGTTTAACAAAAGGACTGTCTGGCGAAGGTAAGCATGCATAGTTTGGGAGGTTATCTGTGTGTGTCGACTCAGTTTGCACGTCAACAGATCGTTCTCGCAGACCGTTGACACATTAGTTGATGGGCTGCTGTCGACTAGTGCACGTTTTACGTACACGGCAAAGACACTGGGAAATGCTGCATCATTCGAGAGCACCGGGTGGTGACGGTTACTTGCGAGGCCAACTTGTTCAACAGCGGCCTATTGATGCTCAACCGCACCGCTGTCTGTGGCTCTCGTGAGCATCAACGTGTGCTGGTGAAATGTATGGTCACTGGCTTTGTACGTTGACAGGCGTATGCTAGTTGTATCAGTATAACAGCAGTGTAACACCATCGAGTTTGGGATGCTCCTCACCTGAGGAGCTCAATACCGCACCCAAACACGTATTTGCCGTGTAATCGGACGTGCAATCCGATCACCAAACACATGGTCTAGGTATTACGCATATTATTATGATTGCCCCAAACAAGACCAAATGTCCGGCATTGTTTTTTATAGGATCCCATTCGTTGAGAGACGAAAATAGCCGAAACGTGCAATCTCTACCTGTATCGTAGGACGCATGACGATGAGGATGAAAATAAAGACAACGTATGCTTCCTACGGCAGGGACAGAAACTTACAACCGAACAAGTTTTAGCAGGGAATCTTCGGCTCAAAAACTATCGAGTCCCCTTCATTTCTCGTATGCCATCTCTTGCGTATCTAAGACACGGGGCTAAAAATAGAGCTGCGTTTCCAACTGAGTAGAAATCAGTGTTTAATTTCGGCAAGCGTCTACAGAAACAAGGAGCAACGCTAAAATAAATGCACCGGCCTTGTGAAGCACATTTCTAAGTGTTGACCAAGCGCTCTTGGGTATGTTATGCGGCTGGCGAACTTGCTCGCACATACCTAAAGTCGCTGCAGTGTTTAGGTAGGTATCTTGCTCCATCCCTTGCGAGGACGGTGGGGTAATGTCTATGCTTGCAACTCCATCACTTTCTGTGGCCAATTCAAGTTTGCGAGAGACAAATTTCTTCGCCCAACCTTCTTACATGATGTTGTCCTTGCGTTACTGCCATGCGCTGATTAGGTAGCGGTCTCTAGTGACAAAAGGCACGCCTATGCACAGTCGAATTGTTTTTTTGGTGCTGCAGCAGCTGCAAACTTTGTGGACAGCCCACGCTAGTAGCGTAGGGGGTTCCGCTTTTCTTTCACATATGTTGCACACAAGACGCCAAACACCTAACGCCCCTATCGGACATGTTCACGTTTCTGTTTGATTTCAATTGTATCCCGTTTTACAAAATTATGCCATTCGACACGACGTCACAAGGCTAAACGGTTCCGATGAAAGAGTGAACAGTAAGCAGGCTACACAACATTGGCCGTTGTTCTTACGGTTCAGGTTACATGACCACATGACACGGCCTCAACGCGTGGGTGTTATCATTCTAGACAAACGTGAAGGAACTGAGTGTTATTCGAAACCGTTAGGCTAGCGGAGATGACCCGCTATTTATGGAGAACACCCCGACCGCGACGTATTTGTGGGATGCGCCTGCTGATCCACAGGAACACCGTTGAGTATACCGACGCCGAAGAAGGGACAGCCATTTCCGGTGGGCACGGGGCGGCGCTTTACAATTTTGGACCCGTCGCTACGACCGACTTCCTCAGCAAGGCGTTGTTCATGGACAACATTGGCGGATTCGTAAGCCGTTTATTTACACAGTCTACGTTGGTCGGTCTTGTCGGATTGAGTTGTATATATTGTGTTGCTTGTAACACGGTAAACGTCCGTTGTCAGTCGGAACGCGCTGGACTGTGTGTCCACCGATAATCTTTTGAAGACCGAGAAGTGTTATGTGCTTTGTGTGATGCAGCGGTAATATTTTGACTCGATATGGCCCAACAAGACGCTTGCCAGGTTGACTCACATGTACTCAAGTCCTTCGTCTGATAGTTACTCATACATATGCTTTGTGCTTTCTACGCCATCGTCACCAACGACGGGGTACACCAGAAAGGGTTACATCGTATACTGTCCGTCTGCACTTTGTTTTCGGATACCGGCGTCTACAGCGAGGTGGAGCGGTTGCCGCGAACGGAGAAGGTGGTCACTCATCATTAACCGCGGCCAACACAAACAAGATCACCTTCGAGGGGGAGACTACTTTCAAAGACAACGGCCTCGATGTGCGTTCTACTGTAGGTCTTGACCAAAGCCCACTATAAAGGAGCAGGGGAGAGGTGTACTCTTATCGTGTACGGCCGTTTTCCTCGGACGGGGGACGAACACCCATTTTGTTCACGACGAGAAAAATATCGCCGTCAACTACGGTGTCTCTCTGTCACGTCTTCTCTAACTTACTTGACTGGCACCTAAATGCAGCGTTTGCTCGTATTCTAGTATGATGTCATTTGACGTGATCAGCTTGTGTGCTACGTTACAGCTAGATATAGGGATACTTCGTGTTGTGGAGCTGATGCCACAGCAGAGTAACCTACCGCGCAGTAGTGGACACCTGGTATCCTACCGGGTATATCATGTCAACAAATATGCAGTTCCACCGGATCATCTGCACGGCTAGTTCGGTGCTGTCCCGAGAGATTATAGTCACATCGTTTCACGATTGTTTTACCTTTCCTGAAATATTAAAAGCAACCGGTACCGCGTATCGAGAACACGCCGCCCAGGGCGTGACACACGAAGATATGGTCTCGTACGTAAAACGCGTGTAGCTACACTCAATTTTGGGGAGTACACACGCAATCAAGGTTGCTAAGATGTCTAACATATATACCATTTGACTTTTCTACGAGACACCGCCGTTACAAGGTGAACACCGACGTTGGCGTTATCGAATGTTCCGGACCTCCAGATCGAATTCCAAGACACCGGCGGCGCGGGGTTGTGGGTCTACAAAAATGCAACGGTCGAGTTCCAAGACAGGGTCGTTTTCAGGTTGGCCTCGTAGCGATATCATGCGATTAGGGCTGCTAGACTAATGTGCCCTACACACTTGATGGAACGTATATATACCTGAGCTAGCTGCGTGAGAGCCGCCGAGCACGTTTCAAATGTGTAATCATGTTGAAATTATCGTCATTGTCATGCCCAATACAGAGTTATCAAACTGGCAACAAAACAAAAAGCCTGTTTGTTAATACGATTAGTAATAGCTTTTCTCTTGATAACATACCATTCATAAGTTGAAAGATGTTTGGTGAATCTGTTGGATTACAAAATTGTGCCTTTCACGTACTCCGTTAGAGGGGAAGGCTTCGAGCCGAATGCGCCCACTCCCGTCATTGTACGCATATACTTCTACCGTACTGCCATTTTTGTATTGCTTATTCAGGGGATTCGGCCGTTTTTGTAGACACAGGTATTTACACAAAAACCGAATGTCGAGAACGATGAATATCTAGAAACCCCGACGCCGCATGAAAGCAGACGTCATCTACGTGAACTAAAATACACCACTATTTAGTAATACTCCAAGCCGAAATGCCCTGGGCTATCGACATTCAAATGGCCAGCTCTCCCAACGAACAACTGTGGCGGTACGCATCGTTTTTCCTACCTGCAGTCGTGTTCCATGCTATATATTTGCATTCAAAATGGTCCCACGCACAGACCGGTAGGGTAAGCCTTCCACCTAACTGCACACATTTGCTTCCGGGAATCTCGGCTTTCATAGCAGGAACCATGGTAGCATGGCATGTGCGGTAGCTTTTCCAACTCCAACCAAGGCTAAACTACGACCCTTCGCGCGTCTTCGCCGCGCGATTTGGATGATTAGTGAGAGATTGCGGACGACCTAAAAAAACTTAATGTATTTGTTACTTTATCTGGTGTATTTGGGGTGGTGAGATCGAGGTAAAGTCTGCTGTCGCATCTAGCGGGATTTGTTCGGCATGTGGACACTTTCCTCAGTTCAACTTTTTCCAGATGGATTGGGTCGGAACACTAACCTTTACGCGTGAGTACTGCCTAAGGGTGGGTTGAGCCCACGCTATCGTAGAATATTCCATTGACTCCCGTATTACTGCAGATGTTCAGCTACCGAGTTGGGCAATTCGCGACGTCTTTCAACGGATAAAACAAAAACAGTTGACGGCGTAGCGGATGAAACAATTCCATTCGTGTGAGTATCACCAAAGTTACGTTAGGGGGGTTACCACACATGACATATGTGTGGCTATCCAATTTTGTATCGAAAGTAAGCTATCGTGCTTGTTGGTTTTGCGACCGGCACCACCATTAAACTGGTTCTTACGCTACGATAAGATTCGAACGAGGTACAGAGTCACACTCGCACGAGGTAACAGAAAGTTGCAGTATAGCATCTCATATACCGCATTTGTCGTCATATCGCGAACCTCTACGACCCCACGCCTCGAGATACCATGTTCGCGCAGGTGAGGTTGTGAGTCATCCCACGGTAGAAGTTGTAATATTTGGGTCAAACGTTTGTGAGCGGTCGAGCTCCACAAGGGAAGAACTACCGGTTAGTATGATAATAGTGGTTCGTGTACGTTGGTTTTGGACTACCCTAAATAAATGTTGGTCGACTTGCGCCAACCAATGTCTACGATGTCACGTTTCGGGTGCGATATTGAGCTCCTCGTTTTAGAAGTTCAGAAACGTATGCCTCACGCCGGCCGCGGAATGCTAATTGTGTAGATTCTAAACAAGGCCTTGATAGAGACCCCCGTACAGTTGCTTTGGCTATCAGATAAAAACGGGTATTGTTATCCTCGATTCTTGGTTTGTGAAAACGTTTTCGGCAGGGTCCCTTCATTTCACTTTGACCCATCTTTGTTGTGTTTCCCCAGGCGAAACCTTGCCATCAACGGGGGGGCGATCATGAACGGTGGTGGATTTATCAAGTTTGCATCAACCGACCTGATGAACATGATCGACAACAATGCCACGGAATCGGTAAGAGTTCGCCAACATTCTATCAAATTAATATATGTTTGCCACCGTATGGTGGCCATGCCAACAAGTACCATCAAATGAGAGGCAAGTTTGTCGCAAGCGGCTTTGCTGTGCCTGGTTAAGGTGTGTTTGGTATCTGCGAGGGTGTATTACTACACTGTATTTTAAAACCGCCGTGCTTTTGACAAACTCAAAGGCCATATGTGTGTTATGTGTACTGTAGTTGCCTTTCCTCTTTTTGTGTTTCCCTGGCCCTCTCTAAATGGTGGTAGCTACACTACCGGTTTTCTGCGCGGGGCACTCAGGCAGCGGTGTGCATACCACACGTCATATAACATTCCAATTCAATGTGCCTCGTCCTCTCCTCGCCCACAGTGCCCCGACATCAAGAACTATGACAAAGGGAGTTACTACCATAATAAGCTCTTCGGCGACATCAACGACCCCTCTGGGGTGTGCGGGTGCACCTGGTACGAAGGCTCAGTTACTATCGGCAGCACTGACCCGGTAGTGGGCGAGACTTCCGGTATTTGCGAGTTCTGAGCGGACATAGCAAGTCGTGCAGCATGTGTGGAGGCATGATATGACCGGGGGTGGGTGAAACCGTGTCAAGTTCGTTGGTTGAGGATATAAAACCTCATGTTAGTTGCGCGGGCGCTCTATGTTGGGGCGGGGAGCACACGTGCATCTGTTGGGTCATGGTGGCCGAGATATCTATGCCAATGCAACACGTGCCGTTGCTTGAAAGTACAGTTGTTTATACACGCGAACATAAAAACACGGTGATGATGAGTGTGTGATCGCGCAGCCGATGTCGATTGTTTTCGTTTGAAATATACACTAACAAGTCAACGACAACCTTTGTCGGATCTTTTATTTGACTGCCCTTCCGTGATTACTGGAATTCGTTTTAAACATGCAGTGCTTCGTCTACCTCTACACTAATGCAACTCAACATCAAAGAGAAGCACGGCCCACGTTACGTAACGCAAGTTTAGGTTGAGGACGTTTAATCAAGCAAGGTTCGTCAGACGTGGACGTTTGTTTTTGTTGGCGATTCCTCGATTCGCAAGCAGGCGGCACCACGACTGTGCACAATATTTGTTGACGTGTCTTCGCCCGCACGAGCGGTGTCGTCTGTTCCCATGGACGAAAAACCGCATTTTGTTTAGGTGACCGCGGTCACCGAGACAGGTGTGATGATGTATCGAAGCAGTGGGCAGCCATGTGAGAGCTACCCGGCAACGGTGATAACTTGGAACCGGTAGAGAAGAAATTTCATGGCTCTCAAGCGCTCTAGGTAAATGCTACGTAAATTTAATTGCCGGGGTGCACGCTGAGCTTGCCAGTCACGCAGAAGCAGCCGCGATGCTGGCGTATACCTCGGCATACTTGCCACAGGGCCGTAGGGTATGGGGGCCGTAGGGTTTGGGCGGAGGTCGCGGAATCTGTATCGGCACCTGCATCGCCATGGCGCTGGGGCTTGTCCAATAGTATTCACCCCGTCTACGCCTGCTGTATGGGGTCGGTAGCTATATTGTCAATTTCGCATGGAGCCGGTATATATGTTGTGGATTAAGGCGGCACTGCAATGTCCCTTTTACTTTGCAAACTCCAAAACCAAACAAATTCATCCCCCGATAATGCGAACAGCGGTTCCAAGACTTGTTCCCAAAACAATTTTGTTGAAAGACTCGCCCAGCTGAGATATTGCTATTTCAAAAGGCCACCACCGCGGTAATTGATCTTGATGGTAACATTACCGTCCGTCCGGCCAACCAAACGCAACGTAAGCCGGTTGGCGTTTACAAGTCTGAAAACATGTAAGCGCCTTCCCTTCTAAAACAAAGCTTACGGCAGTGACCAGCACTTATATACTCCAAATGGTTGGCGAAGGCGAACAAAAGCAAAATCGTGCAGAGATAATGTATGCGGAAAGTTGCCAATTGCATGAAAGCATGGGTTCTCCATCAGAGATTAATCTTAAATGAAGAGTCATCCCACGGTAGGGGTTGCACTTTTTGGGGTCAAACGTTCCTGGCCGGTTGAGCTCCTGACGTGAGGAACTACCGGTTAGTACGACCATTTTACGAGTACTTGTTTTTAGGACTAGCGGATAGACATGTTGATCGGGTTGCGCGAACGAAAATCTTGGAAGTCATATTTCGGGTGAGATATTGAGCTCCTGATGTCAGGAGCCCAGGGACTTATTGCTGCACCCCTACCGTGGGATGACTCTGAACACCAAAGGTATATCAGAGAACTTGACGTCGGGTGCACACATTGGGTGCACCTTCAGAGAGACAGCCGCATGCTTGACCACCAACGAAGCGAGATAACGTCTTCGATACTTTGCATCTTGGGCAATGTACTGGACAACCGACAAACCTAAAGAGAGGGAACAAATACGACGATTTGATGTAAACAGTCTTCCCGCAATATCCGTGGTGAATATTCACGGTGAAATTAGGGTCACTCCTGTGACCGTCCGTTCACCCGCCCCGTCCAGTAACCATGTCAAGACTCACAGATACTCGTGCCTCCAACACACCCTAACAGCAGAGGTCCCATGCCCGCTGCTTACGCAGTTAAGCTTACACGTGCCAGACCACAAGAAGCAGCACAAGCTATCGCTTGAACCCTTTCACTGTTGTGAGGCCGTAACGTAGCCAATGCAGACAATGGTATCCAGCAGAAACGCCAAGGATCGCCCTAGGGATCCAGAGAAAGCTTACTAGGGAAATCGCAATCACCGCACAGACCAAGCATTACTTAAAAAATAACCAACCACGACTCCGAGTTGCTGAACAACGTTTGTACTCGCTGGGCAAAGTTCGCTAGCGTTTACTTTAAACATTGACAACACAGTCACTCAGTCTTTACCCGAGACGAAGGTCCCCCACTTTCAGTAGTTGATACGCTAGCAGAACCTCTCTTACGGCGAGCCGTATCGATAGTGCACACGAGGCCATCGTTTCCAGGACCGTGTTCAAGGCAGTGGGTAGGCTGCTCCCCATCAAGTCCCCATCGCGAAAATTTCGTACACGCGGGCACTTTGCACTGGGCTCTGAAGTTGACCAAACGGCCGCTTAAGACATGCTCTTTATGGCTGGCGCATACAGTTGCTACACCGTCACCTGACACACCCCATCCAGGCGACTTCGTACAAGAGACATGTGAACAAAGCCTGGGGTTGGTAACGGCGACCATGTCCTCTTGTGCATGCTCCTTGCAGTACACCGCACTCGTCGCCCCTGGGACATTATAGTTAGGCCGCTTGGTGCAGGGGTGATGCAAGCAACCCTTATTGACGACGTCAATCATTCCGTACTCGGCATGCTCTTTGCAGTACGCAGGCGTCTTCGTGCTGCCCACGTTAAATAGTGGCTGTTTCCGGCAGGAGTCGTACAAGCAACGCCTGGCGCAAACGTTAACCATGCCGTCCTCAGCATGGTTCTTACAGTACACCCCCTTGGTGCTGCCTTCGAAGTTGAAGGCGGGGCGGTGGTTGCAGGAGGCATGCGAGCAACGCCTGCTGAGCACGTCAATCATCCCCTCTTTCGCATGTTTCTTGCAGTAGGTCCCTGCCTTGCTGCCCACGGTGTTGAAGCTCGGTGTCTTGGTGCAGGAGTCGTGGGAGCAACGCTTGCGGCGAATGTTCACCATTCCGAAGTCAGCGTGTCGCTGGCAGTACACCGTTTTAGTTTTGCCGTCGAAGTTGAAGCTTGATTGTTTGTTGCACTGGTCATGCAAGCACCGCTTGTTGGGACGAACGTCCACCATTTTGTCTTTGGCATGACGCTTGCAGTACAATGGACCCGACTTGTCCTCGAAGTTGAAGCTTGCGTGTATCTTGCAGGAATCGTGCGAGCATATACCCATTCTCAGAGCAGGTTCTGTGGGGGGTGTACCTGTCGAGCCAAAACATACGAGATGTCGACACATCGAAGAGGCGTGGGGATTAAAATACGGACACCTGCAACTAGTGTGTAGTTCTTCAAAAGGTGACGAATTGGAGGAGCGTGTCGTAGGAAGTCACAAAACCAAACATGGTCATAGGGTTAAGTGAAACGACATCTCCCTGTAATGTAGGAGGAAGTCACGAAACCAGACATGGTCATAGGGTTAAGCGAAACGACATCTCCCTGTAACGCGTTCGAATAATTGTATCATGAAACAATTTCGCGCAGAATTTTGCTTGTTACGAACATATTAAACAAAGTTTGTTTCGTGGGACGTCGTGGGACGATTGTAGGAGCCCACTGGTAGACCTCAACTGTGCTAGTGGCCCAAATACGCACCAAGGTACTGTAGTCTACACCATTATGCGCTAGCGTAAATACTGTATCTGTGCTATATACACATTTTGCAGCACGACCCATGCTACTTCAATCAGCATTATAACACAGCTTTTTATTCTGAAGCTCCTCACTTAAGGAGATCCATACCCTACCCAAAAACTTTCTTTTGAGGAAACTGAACGTGCAACCCGATGAACAAACCCATTCGCTAGGTATACACACAAATCAATTTGCCAAAGAAAGAATGAAATTCCGATTATTTTGGGTCAAGGAACTCCACGTCATCCGGAAAACAAAACGGCTGAAAAGAGTTATACCATTAGGATTATGAATACCTCTACGTATTATAATAGAAGTATGATAAGTGTATCAGCACGAAACGAGATGCGTAATTAGACTTATTCAATGTACTAAACAATGCCGGTGTCGACTGTTGAAAATACCCGGGCAGATGTTTCCGCTGTCCACGAAGCAGGAATGATCTTGCCCTGAACCAACCGTCTAAGTTACTCGCACTCTGCATATGGAGCATGTACAGGGTAGTTCTGCGGCCTCTCGCTTGGTCTTCGATTCCTATACTTCGTTAATCTAAATCAACCAGAATATGAGTGAAGGCCTCGAGTCGTCTCGGCCACTGATGGTGATCACCAACTTTTTCTAGTACAGGGTTGGGATGCACTCCGAATCCATGATTCTTTTTAATATCCAATTAGCTTGTGGTCGCCATGGTATAACTAAACTGACAACTTCTGCGTGCGCGACATTCCAGTAAAAAATGCTTGTACACATGCTGCAAATCCACCCACTAGCAAGCAACATTTCATACATAGACAAACACCGTCCATAGTCCAGGGATCAAGTATACTCCGCACGACGGCAGCATCGTCAACAGCAGCAGCTCTCGCACATCATGAGGGATGCCAGCGGTTCATCTTGTAACACGGCCACACGACAGCATTGCATGAGAGTATTTGATATATAGTGCCGGCATGTGCTTTACGAGTCACATTCAGGCCTTATAGGGTGACGTTATAGGCAAGTGTGGCGAGGTCTCGAGTTGCTTTGAATATCTTGCCCCCACCACCGGGCGAACGAGCGGGAATGAGTTTGGTTTATCACAGACCAGATTACATGACGAACACAGCTGCCCTCTGTCTCCGCACCCTGCACCAAGCGTCTGTTGAACAACCGCAATATCTAAAATACGATCCGTATGAAGGAAGTGCAGATCGACCTTCTGGCATAGCTGTGGAGGGTGTAGGGGTCCACATTGGCGTGTTGGGCCACCTAGTTTCGAGCCAATTTTAAGCCTAAATATCCCGTGTGTGCGGCTGGTAAAACATCATATACACTGACTGCTGTTGATTTTGCAGCAGCAGCAGCAGCAGCAGCAGCAGCAGCAGCAGAAGCAGCAGAAGCAGCAGAAGGAGAAGAAGCAGCAGCTTCTGCTGTTGCGTCTTTGTGGCAGTACCCGGCGTGAGACAACGTTGAACACGTGTATGTAATACAACTGTATCTTGTGCACACACACTGCTACGGGTAGACGTATTGCTGCATTTACTCTAAGTGCTTCTGAAGCAAACAAAGCGACACCCTAACGGCGCGGGAGCACTTTTACGGTCGCGTCTTACAACGCTGGACCTATATAGTACGGTACATCGGCATACTTTCCCGGGCATATGGTAACGCGGCCTCGTCGAAGTCGTTACTTAGTATGTATTTGCCTATTTTAAAAACAAAAACTCTTTTCTTTGGAGCGAGTGCTTAAACGGTTTGCATTTTGACATACTAGAAGTGTGTCCGGTCTATGTGCCCATCACTCTTGCTGCTGTATACTACTGTTCGTTGTTTCTTGCGTCACTGATTGCGAGACCCGACGGAACCGACTTTTACAAACCGACCTTAACAGAGCGGGGTTCTTTGCGCTGACGTGTGAGACGTACTTGTTCCGGGG
This sequence comes from Alaria marginata, assembly GCA_037833945.1. NCBI lineage: Eukaryota > Phaeophyceae > Laminariales > Alariaceae > Alaria > Alaria marginata. Next base: position 2,255 of record JBBMKB010036451.1, on the reverse strand, counting down.
CCATGAGGAGGCGGCCGCGGTCACCGCCGTGCCGCAGTGCGTTCTTGGGGGTACAGTGTCTCGCGATTCTTATTACAAGGGACCGTAGTAAACAGGACCTACGGTACGGACAAAAAGCTATATGTTTAACTATTTTCACTAACAATATTTGGTCCTATTTACTATGGCCCCCCATAGTAGGTTTATATCCCACTTCTCTCCAATCTGTAACACCAGTACCCCGTACCGTATGCCTTTCAACGAATATGGTCTGTACCCGTTATCAAGTACGCTCGTATCATTTGACCCTCTAGTAAAACCAGTGAACACGTGCGAGAGATACATCTACGACACGCAGCCTGCTGCCATGTAAGAAGCACTTCGTGAACACGCAGAGACAACGGGCAGCTTGCAACATCGAACTTGTTCCTACCGGTGTCACGTCACAGGTACGGGTATCAGGAACCCGTGGGTTTCACAGCAGTACGAGTGCTACTGCTGTACATTAAACCCTCAGTTAGTTGACTATACGTCGACGGCTGATGTTATACCTGTTACCTTTTTCTTAATTATGACACAAACAAACGGCAAATGAACCATAAAACTCAGATCCGCTCTGGACTAAAATGTAAATACTGCTTAGTAAAAATGCTTATCACAAAAAGTCGCCTATATTTCCGTCGAAGGTATAGATGACGAACAAACTTTTCCCACACGCCTAAACACCATGACAGGAGCTACACTAAAGGCCAGCCAGGGCGGCCCAGCAGTATCTGTTGAACTAGCACGGAGCTAGTAGCACCTAAAAACCGACAAAGAGACAGACATACTCAACGTCAGGCGAATAGTTTCCCGATTCGTTACTCTCACCCTAGCCAGCGCCAGCAAGACGGAGAAAAAATGGGCCTATCCGACTGGCCTATCCGATGCCTTCGACGTACAGTAGATCGTCTTGTCCTTGGCCACTCCAAGTTGCACTTGACGGACACAGAAGTTAGGTTGCCGCAGGCCAACCGTTGCCAAGTGACGTTTCTTTCAAGGTTGTCTCGGCAGCTCGATTCTTCAACAGCAGCAGGTAAGAGAGTAGTCTTTCTGTGTTCCGTTCCGGGCCTTCCGTTCCGAACTTTCAGGTTTTTATAAATTTTCCGTGGCGTACGGATTGGGGGACAGGGGAACGAAATCAGGCCACGCAGACTGTTTTCGTTTTTGCGCGACGCGTTTATGTTGTACTTGACGCGGATCTCGTGACTCGCACGTCCGGATGGGCACGCCACAAGCCAGGCATAGAAGACTCCGGCTGCCTACGATATCGGGTCGCAAGCGGTCGAGGTTGGCGGCTCCCCAGACTAATGCAAAATAGGTCGTTTCTACGTCGTCCAGAGGCGTCCTCCGAACTACACACAGCAGCAGTAGTAGATGCAGCGCACGTAGACCGAGGCGGCGGTCGGCGTTCCAGGACCCTTCTATGACGACGTCTCCGCGAATTCTTTAGAAACGGGAGTACTCTATCACAAGGGTACTACCGTAGGTTAAACTCTGCTTAATCTCACTCAATGTCCCGTAGCAAACAAACACATACTGCTGTAAATGAATGCTGTACATCGAGCATCAGTGCCTGTCTGCACTTTTTGCTGTGCTCAAGGGAAGACCACCGGCAGCGCATGCATCATATCGGTGTTGCTCCTTCTCGTTGGAAGACCTGCACATTAATAACAGAGGTGAGGCTCATCGAGGAGGTAGCTTTCGCGAGAGGTAATGTATTGTCTCTTTTTCTTGTGCTACGAGTAGCCTGTATAGTAGGAAGTGTCGACGCAAGTCGACGAGAAGGGAAGAAAAGGCAGAAATATTCTCGCGATGGAAAGGCGCGTATTATAGTGGGGGGGGGGTTGCTTAGTGACCCCTTGCATGAGGTACGGCTGGGGAGGGAGAACGTGGAAGAAAAATGCGAAGACATTAGACGGGATGAGCGAATCAAATTGGAAGACAATCATATTTTGGCCACGCCATGCTCTCTGTCTTCGTTTTTCAGATATCGCTGGGCCGCAGTGTTTATTCAAAGTCTTGGGGCTTCACTTTTGTCCCTGTGGTTGTTTGGCGACACAAATAATGAACGGCTGCGTGAAACGCGATGTATATATAGTTGTAACACCGGTAAGGTGGGGGGGATTAGTAACTGTGTTATATCGTACAGATAAACAGCTGCTGCACGAAATGGTGCTATTAATAGGCCTGAAGAGATCATGGGGGCGGCGGAGGAGGAAGGAAAGAAGGAGGGG
>JBBMKB010036340.1:0-12148 GCA_037833945.1 Alaria marginata | reverse complement strand
GTTGGGTGGAGTAGGGTTCATCAACAAAAATAATCATGATTAGTAGGGTTGCTTGTTACTTGTGTGTTGGGTGGAGTAGGGTTCATCAACAAAAATAATCATGATTAGTAGGGTTGCTTGTTACTTGTGTGTTGGGTGGAGTGTGGAGGCCAAGTATTAATTATTTACAGTATCATACTCGTAGCTGTCAAGAGTTTTTTTCGTTTTTTGTTTTTTCCCCCCTTTTAACTTGTACACCCCCGGGATTTCAAGCCAACCTTATTCCGAAGAGGAACCTTGTATTTTCTATTATTTTACAACGTAAAACCCAATCAGGATCCCGACGATATACTGCCTGTAGATCAGGTTATTATGAATAGTTAAGGAGCTCTTGTCAGTCCGAAAATGTTTGCCCAAAACAATTAAATTTCTTAGCACTCGTACGAGGGGATACCTGGTATGAAACTGTCGGAAACAATCGTTAAACAATCGTTTCCCCGTTTCCGCAGTACACGAGCCATTTACAGCAGTCATTACCGCAATTACCTAATCACGGCAAGTCACTCGCTCTTGCAACGCCAGCCTCGACCAATCAGAGCAACGACTTGTTCAGGTCGAGTCGTCGGGGCCCCCCAACAAGAAACGCCTACTTCGAGCAAGGCTGAAACCTTATTGTGACACCAACCTGAAGCCCAGGCTTTTGGCTTAGAATACTTTATACCAGTACAAAGGATTTAGAGATTTAGAGTGAGAAAAGCACATCCTTATTGCCCGGAGCGTCAAAGCGCGTATTGTATGCTGGTTGGTGCTGGTGCTGCACCCCGTGTTATGGCAGGGGAGGGGGAACGGGATAGAGACAGTCGGCGGGTCTGGGCAACAGCAGTTTGGGCCTACTTTCGAGCAAAGCTGAAGCATTGTTGTTGTTGTTCTCACATTAACTCGCATAAATCATCAAGTCCGTGGTCACAGGACAGGCTCCAGTCACTCCGGAGTGGAAGAGTACCCCTCCCAGGAAAAAAAAATAAAACAAACCAAAGTGGCACACGAAAATATCATAGCATTATTAAACGCCAACCTTGGGCATGCCGGCTACTCTACACTACTTGGATTTAGAGCACGAGCACTATCGTTTGGGCAGCTGCAGTAGCGACCTTTTTGCCTAAAGCGTCGAGGCGTGCATTGTATGATACTGCTGCTGTCGTACCCCGTATTATGGTTAGGAAGGGGGAAGAGGAAAGCGGCAGGGAATCCCCCGGGGTCTACGCTGCAGCAGTATGGGCTATGGCCCCGCCAACGAGAAACGCCTACGGGGAGGACTGAAACCTTCTTATAGCGCCGACCTTGAGCACTAGCTATTCTATACTCGTTTATTTTAGAGTGCAAGTAGCGCTAGCCACTAATCGCGATTTTTCAATCAATTTGTCCAGAAAGGCGAGCCTCAGTTTCTTATACTACGATAATATCTCTTGTGTTTACACCCTAAAACCCTAACGTATACCAATAGTATCAGCGCATATATATATTATATCGCGCAAGACAACACACGCCCGCGGCTGGGATGCACTTCCGGCCCGAGTTTCTCCATAACTATTAACAGTTTCTCCCAAACTATGGGGGCACACAAAACGAAAAGTGGTGGCTTTGGAAACATCTCGACGAGATCTTCTTGACGAGATCTTGCCATAAAATGGTGGCTTTGGGCAGATCTCGAGTTTCTCCTAAAGTATCATAGGGCGACACACACAACGAAAAGTGGTGACTTTTCAAAAGATCTCGACGATATCTTGCCATCAAATGGTGGCTTTGGAAATATCTTGCCATAAAATGGTGGCTTTGGACAGATCCCGAGTTTCTCCAAAAGTAGGGCGACAGACGCAACGAAAAGTGGTGGTTTTTGGAAAGATCTCGACAAGATCTTGCCATAAAATGGGTACGAGATTAGCTTAACGAGATCTTTCCATAAGCGCATGTTTGCACTCTCCCCGTGGAAACATAATTATTAAATAGCTTGGAAATTCGTGAGATGTGGTATGTGGCTGCCTTCCGTTTTATACGGGATCAAACATCATGCGTACCAGTTGTACGTGCAAAATGATCTACCTGGTATTGAATATCAACAATGCTAATTCCAAGTACGATACGTAGGGTATGATACGAGCTTGTGATTAGTTTCCGAATCGTGGATGCGATTCTGAGTTTTAAGAAGCTAAAACGGGCACCTATTTCCAATTACGAACCTCGCATACCTGGCATTTGCCCCGGTTATCTAAGAGGTGTCTTAAATTATTTTTCAGAGAGAGGCCCTTCTTACCAGTCGCTATTCTGCGTCTTAGCACGTCTTAGATTCGCACTCAGAATATACCAGGCGCAGCTTGCCTAGTCTTACGGAGTGGGAAGACATTTTAAACTCTATCATACCCTCGCTACTGCGAACCTTGCGTAGCTGGTGTTAAATCATAGCACCTGGCATAAATAGTACCTCGCACAAATAGCATCTGGGGGAGTATTTGACCTATATATACCTTGAAAGAGGAAAACATCTGAAAAAAGCGCGGCCGGAGTATCACGCAGCTTGCAAAAATGAGTATCGACTACCTGGTATTAATTTGATCGAACTCACAGCTGACGTATTTGAAATATTTTTTGTAAAATACGGCCGCAGGTACGTTCTGCAAAACATTTTCAACTCTCATCTCGCTCCTCGCGAACAACGTGATCCGCAATCCCACTTCTGGGCCGTTTTAACTCCTCCAGCGTTTTTGGCGACACATTTACTCGCAATTTGCGTGCAATCGTAGTGTTTGCAGTGCAATCAACCCCACGCGTGTCCCCAGCGATACCAAAGCTCCCGGCCGAGAAGAAAAAATACAACAGCGGTTCGTATTAATGGATAGCTGCTATCACAGCCCGACGGTTTACGGTACAGTACAGAACACCTAATAAGAAACAAGGCAGCAAGAAACCCAGGCTGGTATTTATAGGGAAAAAATAAATTCGGGATCCGCTATACTGAATTTGGTGTAGAACGCACCCTTTTTCAAATAAGAAACCCAGGCTGGGTCGGTATTTCTGTTTCTTATTAGGTGTCCTGTACTGTAGCGCCAACTGCCGAGAGGGCTTTATAGCGTGGGTAAGCACAATTCGACGCGAGTCGACGAGCGAAGAAAGTACTGAAATCTTCTCGCGATAAAAATCGAGGCGCGTACAGTACCAGTATCGTAGTGGCGAGGGGGATTAAGAGCTTGCTTAGTAGTGAAGTATTTCGACTCTGTATTATCGGTTACGAAACCGTAGCACTACAGGAATATTACCCACAACATCGACACTCTCTCAGATTCTCGCAAAAATGCCTCCATACTCTCAGCCTCTCACAAAAACGCCTCCGTATCGCGCGTCAACGGTTGTGACAGCAGTAAAGCAGTTGTGGGAGATTATAACATTTGGACAGCAATACGAGTAGTGGCTATGATATTTATAAACCTATCATATTACAGTAGTCTATACCAGGGGCGATACGTATCCAATCACGCTTTTGAGACTGAAAACATGCAATTTGTCTCTTCTCCAACAACCCCCATATTTTTCCGTGAGCTCCTATGCAATCTCCAGTTGTCAGTCTTTCACAACTCTACTGGTGAGAAGACCTTTGACGGGCTACCCAATATGGAGGATTTTTTTTGAGAGGCTGAGATAGTGTGACGTTGTGAGTATCGATATCGCTTGTTTTTTGTTTTGTTTTTGGAACCGGTACACTACCGTACTTGTTTGGGTGTATGTACTACACTACACGTACACTCTTTCTACCTGGTATTCAATATCAGAGACAGAGCACAGATTATCACCCAGTATGGTATGAATATTATACCTTTTTATAAAACATTAGAAAGACACCTCAGCTGTGAGATCGACAATTTCGTCGAAGTCATATTTGCAAGCTGCGTGTGATACTTCGATCGCACGTCTATTTCCCTCTTGAGAGGCTTAATTTAGTTAATAAAAGTATCAAAGGGTGTGCATTTGTCGATATTGTTGTCGATATGTTAATAGCAGTGTTTCAATGTCGCCGTGTTTTTCATGTTTTTTGTACCGGGGGTACAGAGGCAGTCAGTAGCACACTGCATGACTGACTGCTGTGCGCTTGTACCTGGTATATGATAGGAGATTACAACCTCGGAGGCAGAGCACGGGTTAGACTAAAACTTCAGAGAGTTTGACTCTGAGATGCTGAGAGTTTGACTCTGATGGGCTGAGATTCTGAACGGGGGTCTATTTGTCGATACTACTCTATTGTTGGCGAGATTTCGATGCTCGGGTTTCAACTTGGTGGAATAGTTTGATAGTTTGCCTCTACTCGTAAAGACTGAGAGTTTGACTCTGAGGAGCTTAGAACTCTGAACGGGTGTCACTTTGTCGATATTGTTGGCGATATTCAATAATTCAACATTTCGATGCTTGAGCGGTATACTGCCTTTTGAGTATGATACCAGGTATTACAAAACCCTTTGAGAGTCGTAATAGTCAGCTGGTAATAGTGAGAAGCGAGAGTTCGACTCTGGATGGCTGGGTGAAGTAAAGGGGTGTCTATTTTGAAGACATTGTCGACTATATTCCTGGAGTTTGACTCTTTAATAGAGAGGCTGAGAGTTTGAAAGGGTGCCGATTTATCGATATTGTTGTCGCTTCGATATTTCAATTTCGATAATTCGGGGGTTCGCCTACTGTCACTCCACGGACTGTGAGAGAAGCCACCAATCCACCTCTTTCGACCCAACTTGGACTTAACGAGCTCCCGCTTGGCACCATACCTGATCCCATCCAGATACAGTATCCCTCTGAGAAGCTGAGGATTTAATTATGAAGGCTGATAATTTGAAAGTGGTCGAATTGCCGATCTTTTTGACGACATTTCTGCTACTATTGCAGTCACCAGACTGTGAGATAAACCAAAAGCCCATAGATTCTTATCCAATCAACCCAGCTTCCAGCTCTCAATTGGCATCCTGATTCCACCCAGACCTGATTCCGGATCCTACGCGGCCCTCTGAGAGCCTTTGAAGGGGCAGGGAGTGTGGTTTTATTGTGAATATTAGAGACTTGAGAGTTTTTAAAGGGTGTGGATTTGTCGATATTAGATATTGGTACAGCAGTTTAGTGTTGTACCCTTATGAAGACCATCCAGTTTAAGACTTTTCGGGAGATAAGACAAGGTAAATCGACTTGTCAAGATCACAAAGCTACTTGGAAATAGTATGGAACCATTTTTGCAGTGGTGAAAGATAAGACCATACCACACTACTGATACGAGAGATAATACCTCCTTATTTGGCTTGTCACGAGGTGGTCTTCAAGCGGGCACTCCACTCTTGTACAGCATGATTGATTTTGCGATTCCAAGTACTTTTGGGGACACCAAAAGTCCACAGCTTTTTGCCCAACGTACCCACCTACTGGGTAGCTCCCTGCTCTCGGTTGGCACCCTACCTACCCTGATCCCACCAAGACCTGATCCCTGATCCTACCCGGATAACCATCTGGGAGGCTAAGGGTTTGATTGTGCGAGATCTTGTGGTCGACAGCTCGGCTATAATATACTTGCAGTCCACAGGCTGTTGCAGTCAACCGACTTATGAAATAGATCGTGAGAGAAACCAAAGGTCAACAACTTTTTCCCGAACGTATCCGGCTCCCGTTTTGGCACCCTCATCCGCCAAGACCTGATCCCACCCAGACCTGAACTGTGCTGTCAGTAGCCGGTGGTACTGACTGGCTGACTCTGTATGAATGTTACGCTGTTCGCGTATGATACCCCCAGCAGTGTACAGAGGTTGTAGTCTATGCCGTTATAAGTTATAACGCCCAAAGTAGAGGCCTACAGCAGGGTAGGGTTGTGATGTTATGTTGGTGTAAGATATGCGACAGCTGAACTATCATATCTGTCCTTTTCATTTTTGTTCAGAATACGCGATTTGTGGATGCTCTTGCCAATATTGCCGACGGGTATTAGATGTGACCAAAAGAGGAAACGACAAAAACACCCTACGAAGTAATACTGAAAATATCAGAATCGAAAATCAAACCACAGGGGTCGGATTTCTGTCGAAAATGAAAAATTACCATTCGTATTTTTTCACAACTGCTGTTTCCTTGGTTTTAGTATCACATATGAATATGAGCTCCCCTGTCGAGGGTCTAGGGTCCAGGCCCCAGAAATATCATAGGGGTTCGTTGCGGAGAATATTTCTTCGGACACCCCCGCCCCTGCGTTTGTGGTGTTGGTATCTGGCCAACGCAGGGGCTGAAAGGCCGTACGAGTATAATATTATAAAAACATAAAAACCCTGTGAGATCGAGGATTCGAAACTCACTTCGCAAGCTGTGTGTGATACATCGATCGCGCGTTTTAGGGAGGGGTTATATGTCCTCATTAAGCGGTATATAGGTTGTCGATTATTTTGATTACAGTAGTGGTTGAGTAGTGCCGGTTGCCCGCTATTGTGCCTGTGAAATCGCTTGGCACAGATAATATAGGAACAGCCAGTGGTGTCACTATCCGGAGCAGTGCCGGTTGCCGCGAAGTGCCGGTGTTTCCGGCTGGCACATACCGGCACTATAGAGGGACCACCTCTGTATTTTTTTGCCATCCGCCAATAAATGTTCACCATGAGCTTCAACGCTGATCACTCATAAGCATTCCCATTTATGATAGTAGAAGAAAAACGCCAAAGAAAACCAAGGGAAACCCACGAAAAAGGAAGCCTATTCCCAAAATCTCCCTCCCTTCTTGCACCTACTTCGGGCTTAGCAGAATGTATTATAATCCACCGTTTGCCCTTGCCCCTCCTTTCCTTCTCATCGTTAATGCTATTGTTGATATCGCTGCTACTGCGTGGTGTTGGTGACTGACCAAATCAGACGCTGGCATGACAGGAGGTCGATAACGCTACTGCTGTCGGTGTGAGATTGCTCATGTTTTTTTGTGGATATCGGTGCGCTGTGATTTTGGTGACTGGTGTAAACGCTCTCTGCCCTGGTATGTATCATGCCAGGTATTTGACTGTGTATGTGTACCCCTGACATACCGTAGCCTATATCATACCGGTAGTGAATGCAGCAGTATTCAGCAACAGCAGTGTGCAGGTGGGGGTTAGGGCTAGGGTTAGAACAGAGTATACAGGTTTCAGCAAGCCCAGCAGCATACAGTGCAGCAACAACCGCAAGTGTGCAGGTTACACCGCAACCCTCTTGAAGCTTGAAGGGTGGAGAGTTGAAGGGTGGATAGTGGAGAGGGCACGGATGTGTGGATACTCTGTACTCGATGTTGTGGATAGTGGAGAGGGCACGGATGTGTGGATACTCTGTACTCGATGTTATCGTCGATGTTTGTCGAAAATTCTCACACACGGGACAGATGAGGCTCTAGATCATCCATATATCTGGATAGGATACTCCGTGCTCGATGACATCGTCGATATTTGTCGAAAATTCTCACACACGGGACAGATGAGGCTCTAGATCATCTATATATCTGGATAGGATACTCCGTGCTCGATGACATCGTCGATAATTGTCGAAATTTTTCACACACGGGACAGATCAGGATCTAGATCATCTACTTCGAAGTATATATCCTAGATCTGCCCTGATGATATGTTGTGCAAGATCGGTGTATCTGTGCAAGATTGGTGTTCATCTACTTCGAAGTATATATCCTAGATCTGCCGTGATGATATGTTGTGCAAGATCGGTGTATCTGTGCAAGATCGGTGTTCATCTACTTCGAAGTATATATCCTAGATCTGCCGTGATGATATGTTGTGCAAGATCGGTGTATCTGTGCAAGATCGGTGTTCATCTACTTCGAAGTATATATCCTAGATCTGCCGTGATGATATGTTGTCCAAGATCGGTGTATCTGTGCAAGATCGGTGTATCTGTGTACTACACATATCCAACCCAGGAGCTATTATAGATTATCCAGATCATCCGGCTCTCGCCCGGCAGCACGAACTATCGGCCGTGCAGATCATTTTGACCGGTGATCTGTCTGCCCTGGAATACATGGATCGTGAAAAGGGATCTGATGGCTGCCCGATGTGTGAACGCGTTCATGGCTTTGCGCTACTCGGCCCTTTGCTTTGCCTCGTCGTCTCGGGGATTTCGTTTTTCGTGCTGATCTCCTGTCTAATGTGAAGTCAACACACCTGACGGAGCTTGGGGTGAGAGATGTTGACGCCTTCATGTCTATTCCCGGATAGACACACACTCCTGGTGTCATTTTTATGCGAAGCATTCCGGTACATCATGTCATGCATGATCGTGATATCATGGTGAGATGGTATAATAGTATATCATATCATGCCCACCGTCATGTCGTGATGATGTCGTTCACTGCTGTAATATTATTGTGATATAAAATGCGAAGAACACACTTACAAGCACTGCTGCCTGCTGCAGTCTACATGGGCTACGGTTAGAGCTACAGCAGTAGTACCGCCTTGTGAAAAAGGAGCGTTAGGGTTAGGGTTATGATTCCTTTTATTTACTGTCATATCATCTTGTACGAGCCTTCACCTGGTAGGGTGTGGTTGCCGTCCACTGCCTTCCGTTGCTTGACCTTTCGGCATTACATTGTATTACGCCCGCAGAACAATAATATTTATTGTGAAGAAATGTGACATTTTCAATATTTTTGAAAGAAGCGTAACGTCAGCCACATTTTCATTTTTTCGGCTATTTTCGGCGTTTTTGCAGGAAAGATACCAGTACGAAATATGAAAATATGAAAAATGAAAGTGAAAAATACGTACGACTCGTACTATTAATAGATATTATACGTTTCGTTCATATGAAAGGAAATTGGAAATTGGAAATAATAAATCTGAAATCCTGTCTTCGGTGTTGACAGCAGCCGGGGGGTGACCGATGCCGTCGTTTTTTTCGACGTTTTTTCCGTAAGACAGGCAGTGGTTTACCCATTTAAAGACCATCCTGTTTAAGACCATATTAGAGATAAGACCAGGTAAATCGGCTCGTTACGAAACAAATCTGTTAATACTTCCAATATATTGTCTGTCATTAGGCTATCCCGAATCCGGAATCATTTCGCCTTTATCCTGTGTGCCTCTCTGGAGCGTGGGGACCGATCTCAGCCGACGTCCAAGCCCAACATGGAGATGGCGTGTATAGATCTCCTGTGCGTGACTGTCCCCCCTGTTTAAGGCCGTTTTTAGTATTTTCCCAGATTAAGACCAACGCGACTTCAAAGCGGAATTATACCCAAATGGGGATAAGACCGTCTAACGGGGGCTTGTTACGGATGAACCAACCCTCTTGGAACTGTAAACCAAATTTCAGCACTAATTCCAGGTAGTTTTTACCCGGAAACGTTGGCGGTGTTCCAAAGGTGGTTACACCACTCTGTATAATACTTTAAACCTGGTATTGTACCGGGCCGTATTAATGTATTAGTAGCTCATGCTGCCCGCATGCCAGTAGCTCTTGCGAAGTGGTCGTGCGCAAAATTCCCCGAAACTTTAACTCCTTCTGATTGGCCAAGACGGCAAATTGTCGTCCGCAACTTCGGAATCATGGTCCGCACTTCGTGTGCTGGATGTCGATGGGCGGAAAGGGACAGTTTTATATATCATATGTGTAGAATAGGTTACAAGAACACGCAACACACACACTCACACACAATTGGGAATTTCCTCGCATCGCCGTGTTTCTGGCCAGTTTTGACCCGTTTTGGATCCGGGTTGGGGATTGGGGCCAGCGATACAGGGGTTGCGTCAGGTTTACGCCCGTACTTGCACTATTAGACTAACCCTTGTGAGGCCGGTTTATATCGACCAAAATCAAGAGATTTGCGATATTATCAACCGTCCAGGAAGAGCCTGCAGCAGTACGAGTATCAGAATGCCGTGCGTGTGTCGTATACACCTCCTACCGTTGCGCTCTGAACAAACGTTCTACCCGGCGTCCCCGGGTTTCTTCGTGTGGCCGATTCTGGAATCGTCAATCTATTTCGTCAATTTTCCCCTCTGAAGCCCTGAAGGGTTTAATAGTATGTGGTTCCTACCGCTAGGAAGTAGGACGTGCTTCGTATCCCGTAAAATCGTACAGCACACCTATACATAGATACCTAATACTGTAAGAAACAGAAACACTCACGGATGCTGGGTTTCTTAATCGGCAGAGGGTGAGTTTTACACTCTTAACAGCTTCAGTATAACGGCTGCTGGATTTCTTATTTTGTGTAAGTCTTAGCTTGGGTTTTATTGCCCTGTTTCTTATTATCAATAGACGTGTACAAAATAGTGGACAGCAGTCCGGCCCCGGAAAATACTTTTCTCGATCGTCTACTTGTGCAAAAACTTGAAACAGTACGTACAAGCATCGCCATGCCAGCGGTTTCGTACATCCCTCCACGCTGCACTTCGTCGGACAGGTTGTGATCTGCCTCACGATGATCGTGCAGATCAGTGAGTTGAAACACATGTGCAGATCATGCACATACACATGTGCAGATCATGCACATACACATGTGCAGATCATGCACATACTGCAGATAATCATATGGGAAGGTGTGCCTGGTGCATATCGCACAGATCGTACCATTAAAAAAACAGAACAGTCTAGGTGCTTACCTACAAACCCGGGCACACGCATGATAACATAACCACACCCTGTAAATCACTTCTGAGGAAGCATGTACAGATCATGCAGATCCTGTATATATCAGCCTTATGGAAACTTGTGCGGGTCATGCAGATGTGTGCAGATGATCCGTATGAACTGTGCATCGATCTGATCTGCCTGACGCGTCGACACACCCCTATATACCCCTACAGCCTATACACTACGCGACACCAGTTAAGAATCTCTTATTTCTGGCCAGGCTGGAATTCTTATGTAAGACAGGGTGTGTCTTACACTATTTTCAGTACAAAGGAGGATCTGTTCTTATTTTTTTTCAAAACATGAGCCTGAAATTCTTAATTATCAGGTTCTTACCATCTGTCGCGTACTGCTGTAGGACACACAAAGAAGCGGTTACCCACACCTTCACACCTACTTCAGTATTACCCATGGTTGCCCGTTACCGCAGATTTGAGGGCGAACCTATCGGTAAATAACGCAAAAAGGACCAATTGTGAGAACCGCTACCGCAAAACCTTGCGGTAGGAGATGGATTGCCAGCATCCCCTCGTGACTCGTGGGAATACGTATATAGAAAGGGGAGGTTTCCAATGTATATAGAGGCGTTTCTACCTACTTTAGAGGAGCCGCCTTCTCCACTTTACTACACCAGCGAACATCTACCCTGTATAGACTAGACTGTTATCAAACTAGGTTTTTCCGAGAACCTCGGATCGATCCGCGAACCGGTCGCGAACGGGGACCGGGAACACACATCCCCGCTTATACCCCTGACCTTGGCAGGAGCCCGAGACCAGCATGTTGGTACAGTAAGGGTCCCCGAGTAAGGCGGTGGTGTGCCAGAGCAGTATGACCGCCTTTTTGGGGGAGGCCGCCTTATTCATTCCAGGTTATGAGTGCGATTCCCCAGTCGCGCCAAGCCTTTTTGACCGCCTTATATCGGGATATCGCCCTAATCAGACCGCCTTGTTGGGGGACACCCATTGCACCGTACCTGGTACAGTATTTTCCTCACACCCTTTCGGACCCAGATTTTCACCATAAACAAATTACTAGGGCGGTCCTCTTATGGCGTGAGCGCACTTTTTTTTTTTGCCCATCCCATTTATTATTTTCGCGTTTTTCTTTCTCCTTCTCCCTCCCTAGACGTAGCTCAGATCCGGGGTCACTAAGCAGGCTCTTCTCCCCCCTTCCCACTACGGTACAGATAATGTCATGCAGCGCGCGCGCCGTGCCGTGCCGTGCCGTGCGTGTGTATCTCCTTGCGTGGAGGTTCGGGTACTCCCTCCATCTATGGTGTCCCGCCTCAGCATGCCCGAATTGTTTGGTATGGCTGACGCTGTTGTCTGATCGTCACTTTTCCCGAACACTTTTTCCGACACTTTCTTTCCCTTTGAAGACCCAAAATAATTAGATACCCTGGTAAGAAACAAGGTACAGTAGTGGGGCCTATATAAGGCGGTTCGAATAAGGCGGTCACCCGATATAGGGCGGTTGAAATCGGTTGACA
>JBBMKB010036229.1:0-16414 GCA_037833945.1 Alaria marginata | reverse complement strand
CGTCCATCTGAGTAAAAATGAGCGCGGCGTGGCCAATCTCCTACATTTACATAGTCTAGGCTGGCCCAGCTCGTATAGATAAGAAATGTCATCATGATGCCGGTTTCCTCATGAACTGTAGAATATGCCATGTCAAAGCTTTCGTGGATGGTCGGCAGATATAGGCGATGCTTCGTGGTGAAGCCATTGCGCATCGGATCTACGTGTTGTAGGAAGTGTACGGTATCTGGTCTTGTGCGATGTGTTGAGCCATGAACGAATACTGGAGAATACACGAGATGCCATGAGCGATGGAGTCGGGCGGCCACGGGACTCATTTACACTGTTCAGTTTCATGGCTGAGTAGGCTGCTTGGTAGTGCCATACAACCCATACAAAATCAAGGCAAACGGGCCCAACCGGGGGAGCAATCCATGATATGTGAAGGCATACGTGTGAAGATGACGCGTGCTTCGTATTAATACAATACTTCGTACTATTAATAATCTATATTTGGATACGCCACACTATTTGGTCAAAACAATGTATTTTGACGGCGCTCTTCCGCTAAGGACCTGGCCAACATTGCTGGAAGCCCACTTGTTATGTGTGTTGCAAGTATTCGCTCTGTACCATTCCATGGGACTCTCCATCAGGTTGCTCTTTCTGTTTCTGCTCAAGTCAGGTGTCGGGCGAAGGAGCTCTCCTCAAATTGGCGAGCCTCATAAAAAGAGGTGCTAAGCGCGTGCTGCGATGGAGGCGCTAACAACACGTCGTGGCTAAACTATTTGCGGAATGACGGGGCCCCCCAACCCAAACTCGTTCGGATGTCATTCTTGTTTTGCATTGTGAATATTCTGTATACCTAGTCCATGTGGGATTGTTCGTCGGGTTGCACTTTTAGGTTGCTCAAAACCAACCAGTTTGTTGGGGAAGCACAAAATGTCTCAAGTAATGAGCCCCAGACAAAACCTGGTGTACCTCTATAGTAGCATACCAGGTACATACATGTCGCTACCCCTAGCATGCGCCAAATACCGAACGAGCGAGGACCAGACCTGCGTGTGGCTTCAACGTCCATTCGGTTGCCGAGGCCGGCAGGTTGGCATGCTACCGATTCGCCGCGAGCATCGCGTTTTGACGCTGAACCGCTGCTGGCCTGCGATATCAATGAAGTGTGCAGAAGAATGTGGCTTGGGACACGTGCTACGGTAGAGGCGCACCACTTTTTTTTTCTGAGGATGGTCATTACTTGAGGAGCTCTGTACTTGACCCAAAAAATGATTTGAAGAAAAGTAGAAGTTCTACCCGATGAACAATATCATGGCCTAGGTATACAGAGGGGATAAATTGCACCACCAGCAGGAATGAATGTGTTATTTCAGACGATTTTGGGTTAAGGAGCCCTGTCCTTCAGAAGACGTTTCAGCCAAAAAGTGCTATACTAGTATAATACTAGTATAATAGTAGTATTACTATTAATAGTGTGTGTTATTACCTCTATCGTGGCACGCGTCTTGGTGCACGAGACAAGA
The DNA here is from genome assembly GCA_037833945.1 of Alaria marginata. Classification (NCBI taxonomy): domain Eukaryota; class Phaeophyceae; order Laminariales; family Alariaceae; genus Alaria; species Alaria marginata. Next base: position 14,900 of record JBBMKB010036229.1, on the reverse strand, counting down.
CAATAAGTCCAACTGCCATGCGCACAACGTTAACCCTTTGGAGGTGTCAGAGGGATACACATGACATTGTCCAAAACAAATGACGTGTTCCCCATCACCAAACCTTAAGCAACACGGACTACGACTACTACTGCATGTTAAGATACATATATATATATATTATATATTTATGTTGTTGATACTGCCGGACTCCCCTGAAAGCAGGGGTTGCATGACAGACGACGCGTGCTGCGATACTATGAATAATACCATATTAATAGCACCTGCTGAATGACGGGGCTCCTTAAACCAAAACCGCCTGAAATAACACGTTCTTGTTTTGCAGCGTGTTTCGTTGGATACCTAGGCCGTAGAATTCTTCATCGGGCAGCACTTTCATTTTTTTCTCCCAATCAGTTTTTTTACTTACTAACAGTGTAGAGCTTTTCGAGTGAAGGGCCTCCTAAAACAAAATGGTGTTATGAATAGTACCATGCGTTGACGAGCATCCCACGGTAGCGGTGCAGCAGTAAGTTCCTGAGCTCCTGACATGAGGAGCTCAATATCTCAACCGAAACATGACCTCCAAGGTTTTCCTTCGCGCAACCCGATCAACATTTATATCCGCTAGTCCTAAAACAATTCGACTCGTGAAATAATCATATCATCCGAAAGTTCCTCACTTCAGGAGCTCAACCGGTCAGGAACATTTGACCCTAGAAAGTGCAACCCCTACCGTGGGATGACTCTGACACGCGTGTAGCAGAACCTTCCGTCGGCTACACGCACCCCACGATGATAATACCGCACTTACCATCTTTTTTTCGGAATACATGGGCTCTTCCGAATGGTTACGTGATACCCTGGTGCAACAAATAATCGAGCGCCTGAGGGAGCTCTGCGCACAGCGGTGCGTGCCCCGAGTACGGATTTGGCGCCTGGTCACTGGCATTATTTCGCACTGCAATCGACACCAGGTATCGTACTGTACCTCTTTGGAGTCGTGCAGTTCAAGTGTGGCCGCAATTCCCAGAACCATGCAGTTTTGCCGCGCAAGGAGTGCTTCAGGGGTGTTAGCGCCGGCACGTACTTCTGTCCACTGGCGTGAGGCCTGCACATGCTCGCGGCGCGGAGGAGTGGGGGTTAGGGTTAGGGTTAGGGATACTCATTCCATGCACGGCCGTAGTCCCGGGGAGGCGGTGGGGGGAAGAGTAACCAATTTGTAGAAGCGGCTGGTATTGTGTATGACGGAAGCCCGTTTTGATGCAATGGTGCAGCATGTAGAGTTTTAGCTGAAATAACGCCCTGCTGTATTTTGATATTAACCTCAAAATGTATTCGATCTTCTGGCCTAGGAGTGCTAAGGTGGTGAGGTAACGCCAAGCCGAGCCCCCGCCACATTTCGAAAAAACCTCGCATCCGAACACTTGGAAAAACTGTCATATATATATCGATTTCACAACCCCCCTTGGTGGGGGGTGGGTATCGTCGGAAAATAGCGCGCGCGGTTTAATTGCAATGTTGAGCCCTTTGGTACTTTGCCGGGGCTGCTCCTCCTGGTGCTGCCCGATGAGCAATCCCACGGCCGAGGTATATAACGAAAAACATGGCGGACCCCAAATGGCATTCGACGCATGCTACGGCAATGTAGGGATGAACACTACTTTTTCGCCAAAATATGTATGTGCCTGACGATTCGCGTTAACCCTAAATCGTCGGAATTTTGTCCATATTCTTTTTTTGTTCAAAAAGCTTTTTTTTCTATACCTGGGCCACGGTTTTGTTCATCTGATTGCCCTTTCAGTTGGCTCCAAATCAGTTTTTTGGGTGATTTAGAGAGCTCTTCAAGTGAGGAGCTCCAGAAAAAAAGTGGTGTACCTCTAACGTGAGCATGTGTCATTCCAACAATATAGGATAGTTCCCCAGTTGGAAGCCCCATCATAAGCCAACAATACTCTGGACATGTGCTACAGTAGTTTCATCAGTATTACAGCACCCTTTTGTTTCTGGAGCTCCTCGCTTGAGTCAGTCACCCAAACAACTGATTTGGAGAAAAATATAAGGGCAACCCGATGAAAAAACCGTGGCCTAGGTATACGAAACATTTGTTTGGCGAAACAAGAATGGCATTCCGACAATTTTGAGGCTCGGCATTCAGAAAATATGTTTGCCAACAAGGGCTACCCCTGTCGTAGCAATCGTCCCTGATAATACCAACCTTGAAGAATGCGGGAGCCAACACCAAAACGGCATTGCCTCCTCGGGCAGAGGAAAGGGAGTCGTACTATCGACTCGTTCTACGATAGAGGTAGCACTTTTTTGGTTATTTTGTTTCTGAAAAACGGTGCCTTCACACAAAATCGTCGGAATGTCCCTTTTTTGCAATACGAACGTTTTGTATACCTAGGCCATGAGATAGTCCATCGGTTTGCACTTTAAATTTTCTCGAAATCGGTTTTTGGGTCGGAACAAGACCTCCTCATGTCAGGAGCCTTAGAAGGCAAATACTAATGGTGCACCTCTACCGTAGCATGTGTCTATCATCAAATTAATTGCGCTGCTGATTGCTATGCCGACCCCGTTGACACTTTTTTCCGGGGCTGCTCCCGGTAAAGCCACAGCCCGTACTGATAGCACCAACCCAACACAATGAATGAATCCATTTAGTTTATATGGGTTGTCGTATTTTCAACGCATTTATGTTGTGTTGGTCTACAAAATTCTGTACGTAGGTCATGTTTTGCGATGGGCACTCACGCTATAAATGCACATTATCGGATGGCAAGGGCGCGTTCTACGATAGAGGTAGCATTTTTGGCGTTTTTATTTTCAGGATGACGGGGCTTCTCAACCCAAAATCGTCGGAACATCATTCTATTTTTGCAACCTTCTTTCTTTGTATAGATGGGCCACGGGGTTGTTGATCGGGTCGTACTTTTAGCTTGCTCGAAATCAATTTTTCGGTGAGGTATAGAGCTCCTCAAGTGATGAGTTTCAGAATAAAAATGGTGAGCCTCTAACGTAGAATGTGCCCAAGCACAACAATTAATTATACCAACCTTGAAGAACGCAGGAGCCAACGGCAAAAGCTCGTTGCTTCCCCGGCTGGAGGACGCGGCATTGCTCTTGCCGCCCCCGAACATATCTTCGAGCCGATCTTTGTCGGCAAACTCCTGGGTACAGCCCCCTCCGCTAGCCTCACCCCCGCCTGACACACGCACCACATGTTGCAGGCCACACCCCGCTCCGCAGCATATCACCGCCAGATTCCAGCAGGCCTGAGTTCGCCATGAGAGCCATGCCATGGTTGGGGGGGTGCTGTTATAATCAATGATAGGTGCGCGCTACGATGATAGAGGTATACTAGCAGCTTTTATCTAAAATGGTTTCTGAATGACGGGGCTCTCTAGCCCAAACCCATCGGAATTTCGTCCTTTTGTTTTTGCAATATTTTTCGCGGTATACCTGGGCCATCGGATTGTTCATCATAAAGCACGTTCAATTCCCCCCAAAATCAGTTGTTGGGACAGGTATAGAGATCCTCAAGCAACGATCATCTTCAGAAACAAGAAAGTTCATATTTACCGTACCTACGTCGCCACCGTACGGGGGGTCACTTTTACGGCTAGGCTAGCGCGAGTAACTATCAACACATGCTACTTCAATCAGTATTATAACACCATATGTTTTCTGGAGCTCCTCGCCTGAGGAGCTCTATACATCACCCCAAAAACAGTTTTTTGAGCACGACTGAAAGTGCAGTCCGAGGAACAAGACCCGTAGCCCAGGTATACAAAACAACCGTGTCGCAAAACAAGCATGACATTCCGACGATTTTGGGTTAAGGAGCCTCGTCATTCATAAAATAGTCTAGCCATACAGTGCTAAAACGGGTGACCATAGTAAATAGGACCAAATATTGTTATAAATAGTAAAAACAGGTAAATATATACCAGGTACCATTTTGTGCGTACCGTGTAGGTCCTATTTATTATGGTCCCCCGTAATATGAATACCTAGATTATCGTGCCACGCGTGCTGCCTTATTTTTTGGCAATCTGACACATGCTACTTTAATCAGTATAATAACACCATTTGTTTTAGGAGGTTCCTCTGGCTTGAGGGGCTCTATACCTGACCCCAAAACCTGATTTTGACCAGATTGAAAGTGCAACCCGATGAACAAACCCGTGCCCTAGATTATACAACCCAATCGTTTCGCAAAACGAGGATGACATTCCGACGATGTTGGGTTAAGGAGCCTCTTCGTTCAGAAACAGAAATGGCCCAAAAGTTCTACCGCTATCGTTTTACGCGTCTATGCATCTGCTTCAAGAGCGCAAACGTTCTTACAGTATAGTCTAATACCATACACGCACCTTCGCTAGGAAGTCAACGTGGGGATCGTCGATGGGGCCGGTGTTCAGCGCAGTGGCAGACGAAAGAACCTTGTCGATAGACAAAAGAGCTCTTGGAAGGGCCGAAACATATGCGGGCCTCTTTTTTGACATCGCGCCCTCAATTTTTCTTGTTGCGCCCTTCTCTGGGGCATTAACCTCGCCGGACGTGCACTGCAAGGGACGGCAGGAGGTGTGTGGGTCTCGGTAATATCGTAAACACAACAGTAGGAAGCGCACCCGGTATCACATTTTGCTATGCATACATGAAGCATATCGTCTTTGTCCACCCTAAAACATAACTCCCTCTACCATCAAAAACAGTTAATGTCTTGAAATCGTACGGATTAATTAAATGCCACCCCCCCTCCCGATATGATATTGTCATTGATATTTTTCCTATCCGATATGATAGGGTCAACATCGATCACCCATAAATATCCCCAGAACGAAGAAAACCTTATATTTCGAAGCGAACCTTTTTTCGCTGCATATTTGGGTTGGAATGAGAACAGCGAAAGGGTTTATATCGAAGAGTGCGTCCGAAGAGGGAAACTTAAAGGAGAAACCATTTTCGAGGAGGAACTAGGTTGCACGCCTCGAAGAACTCTGTAGGGGATTGGTGTACCTGGAGAACTCTGTTGACCATCGAAGAAACGACCCGGACAGCCCGTGGCAGTTCCCGACCCCCGGTCACAGTGGATACAGGCGCCTTCCCCCCCACCCCGCGTGTATCGGACAACCCAGCCGAAGAATCGCCCCCATGCCGTGCCGCGCCTTGCACCTCCATGGCATCCACGCCTTCTGCGACTGGGGTCGGTCCACGACGCGCGCTATCATAAGAGTAGCAGGGTTTGGCCAAAACATGTTTTGACCGGCGAGGTTCCACCTCTGAGGAACAACAGTTTCTGTCTGAAGCTCCTCGCTTGAGGTGCTCTAGACTATTAGTAAGTCACCCAAACAAGTGTTTTTGATCAAAATGAAAGTGCAACCCGATGAACAAACCCACGGCTTAGGGACACCTACACTTAATATCGTAAAACAATAGTGACACTCCGACGACTGCACTAATGGGTCAAGGAGCCCCGCCATTCAGAAAATGTTTTAACTAAAAATGCTATACTATTAATAATACCTAGTCTAAAGTAACGCGCGTCAAGTGCCCCATTTGGTTTTCTGAGGTATGACGTCTCACTTGAGGAGCTCTATACCTCACCTTAAAACGTATTTTGAGCAAACCGAACGTACAACCCGATGACCAAACCCATGGCCTAGGTGCAAAAAGGCATGAATATATTGCTAAACAAGAATGACATTCCGACGATACAGGGTTAAGGAGCCCCGTCATTCAGAAAATACTGCCTAAAAGTGCTACCTCTATCGCGGGCACACGTCGGGGGCTCCCCAACCAACCTCACCAGAGTCCCGTCTGTGATTTATTATGTTACTCCTAAATTATTTATCATAGGTCATGCGCTTATTCATCGGAATAAACGTCCATTATGAAGAAATATAGTGTTTGGGTGAGACGTAGAACCTCTGAAGTGAGAAGCCCCAGAAGCATTCAGGTGAACCCCCACCGTACCATTAGTAACAAACATCATATAATGGCATACAAATAGCTTACATCACAGCATACAGTATGCGACAGCAGTTAAGAATCTCCTATTTGGGTTGAGGCTCGCGGCTTACTGTGATGTCCGCGTTGAGCACAGGCTCTTAAAGGCTATTATATAGGATTTAGAGTTGCGTCCTTGCTGAGCACAAATGCTTAGCTGTAAATTCTGAAAGTACATAAAAACTCAGCCGGAAATTATTTACTGCCAAATTCTTAACATATGTCGCGTACTGTACACCAAAGCATGCATCCTATAATACATCCTCATAGGGTACATCATAGCATACCTGGTACACCATAGCGTACATCATAGCATACATTATACCTGGTATATAGCATACATCATAGCATGCCTCACCCCAGGTAGCGCACACCATAGACTACATCATAGCATACCAGTACATCGTGTATAGCATATCCTGGTACATCATAGCATGTGTCGCTCGACCCTGAGATTGTTTCTCGGGCGAACCTCTCTGGAACGGCACACACGTTCTTAAGAGATAAACTACTCGAAGATAGCACCTCTGGTATGGGGTAACTTTCGCGGAGATAAAAAATACCAGGCAGATAAATAAGCGTATTTTGGTCACCACCAGGTTGTGGGCGAGCCGTAATAGCCGTGTAAATCCTCGAGCGAGGGGCCTCAGAAGCATTGGATACATCCTATACCGTAGCATACCTCTATTATTCTACTCATAATAATGTAAGGTACAAGGCTCAGAAGATGGAGGCATACACCGAGCTGCCTTTACCGCAATTCGGAACTACCAGGTATTGTTTATGATAAAGTATGGAAATCGGAGAAGTTGGTTTTGGCTCACGTGTGCTTCCAGTAGTAGGAGTAGGAAAAATCCAAAACCTGCCCAAAACACGAATTTAGACCCTGATTCCAACCCTCACCCAAACTCTACCCACAGAAATCTGTCCGGAAAAAATCCGACTTTCGTTTTCGTTTGAAAGAAAACGATCGACCATATTTAAACTAATATACCAGTATATTACAAAATATTCCCCGACTTCGATACTTTATCCTAGAAAATAATCCAGTGACGTCGTGAAGGCTACTGCGCACACCCCTACCGTAGCACTTACTCTTACATCCACCCCCGCCGCCTACCTTCACGATTGCTCCCATTTGGAGAGCAAGGACCGTTTTCTCCCGACGAATCTTTCCCGACCGGATGTTGCCTAGGAGGGGGAAGGTTTGCAGAATTTTCCAGAAGCGCCCCCAAGAGATGTTCTTCCACCATTATGACGCGGCTATCCCACACCACCGTTTCGTTTGTTTCGGGAGACCTTTCGCCGTGCACCTCGTTGCGATCTATCGAGCGCACGCAGGAAAGGGCCGGGGCTGGCTGGGGTCAATCGCAGCGGCACAAAGAAGAAGCGTATACTCAGAGCAGGCAGGTGCCCTCAAACCGTAACCTGCGTGAGAGGGACCCATCGCTAATCCACACCTCGATAAAGAACACCAGTTCTTCTGCGCTCGATTCGGAATATTTCTCCGACTGTCTGAGTTTCAGTAAGTCGCCAAGATACTGCTGATCTAGCTTTCTCTGCCGACGACCATGGTATGAAAGTGCCGACGACCATTGTATGCAAGTATTGGACTGGAGGAGGCCTCCTGACCCCTCCTGCCCGGCGACAGCAGGGCCTCGTCCGGCACCTGTCACCGTGCTGAGCACTCAGCGCGGCCGTAATCCTCGGTATCGGCGCGCATCTGACCAATCTATCATGCGCAAACCGTATTACACGGGATTCACACGGAATGCTACAGGGTGCCCATATTTGGCACACAACTTGCCTGGGGTGCAACGGCCACGTGTCTCGGCTGTCCCAGCAACCAGCGCAGCACAGGAGGCAAGGTATTCACAAAGTTCCGTGGGATCGAGGCCTGCCTGGGAGCCCGAGAGCGCTGAAAGCCGAGCAGACAGGGAGCTCTCGTCCCGGGCTGGGTCGCGGGCGGCTGACCAGAAAGCCACCTAATGTCGTGGCGAACACGCATGCCGGTGCGGGGGTTAGCCAAAGGGCAGGGTGGCAGTATTTTGTTTATACCGCCTTCTTTGAGAGACAGGAGAACACTGCTAGCATCGTTAACTATTTGTTATTGCGGGAGTCGTTGAACCAGAGAAAAAAAGTCCCGCAATGGCGAGTATGTTGACGTAAGTATGGTGCTGTTATAGCTACAGTAGTACACGATCTGCTACAAACTTGTTAGTCGTGTCAAACATATAAATACCACGCTGTGCTGTTGTTACTTGTTATGATACCCCTGAAACAACTTGTGTCACTCCAGCAACGACTTAGTAGTACTACAGTAACCCCATTACGTTGGGAAATAACCCATCACCGACAGAACATGAACATTCTATGCTCTGCCTGCCGGGTACAGCTGGCGCCCTTCCACCAAAAGCTTACCTCCCGGGCCCTGCCATTAGTCGGACACAGGACAAGCGCCTGGTCGAGTGAGAGGCTGCTCGAAGCAAAATCTCCAAGTCGGCACTCCATTTCCCCTTGCTCCGACCGGCCGCATAGTATGCAGCACGAAGGAGAAACACATACACAGATAATCACTATATGTTAATGTTAAATTGAGGGTACCCCCATTTTGACTACAGTACACAGCGTGTGGGCCACTCGTGTGGGTGGCTCCGATCTTCGAAGAAACAAAATTGCGGAGCGGGGCAAACATGCCCATAGCTGTGCATACCGCGAGACTGGATGACACAAACAAACGCCCAAAACTGCGTAGAAATAGGGTACCCACTCGCGATAATAAATATTGGCCGCGCGAAAAAACAAACTACCATTTACGGAGGACCATAGTAAACAGGACCTACCGTAGACACAAAAACCTATGTATTTCTCTATATTTAGTGACAAGATTTGGTCCTATTTACCATGGTCCCCCGTAATACCAGGTACAAAATAAGTTTATAACTGTATTGGGTAGTCTAATTGAGCACCACCGCCCTTCAGAAACGTTTTGGCCCAGAAAATGCTACCCCTATCGCGGCACGCATGGCATAGGCGGATACCAATGCGATGTGAACATTTTCAATTTGTTTAGGACAAGGAGGGGTGTTTGCGCGCGTTCTGCCACGCAAGCGTCGAGGCGTATCGCGAAGTACTTCCTGACACATGGAGTCATCCCACGGTAGGGGTGCAGCAATAAGTTCCTGAGCTCCTGACATGAGGAGCTCAATATCTCACCCGAAACACAACTTCCAAGATTTTCGTTTGGGCAACCCGATTAACATGTCTATCCGCTAGTCCTAAAGAAAATGCACTCGTGAAATGATCATACCAACCGGTAGTTCCTCACTTCAGGAGCTCAATCGGTCGGGAACGTTTGACCTCAAAACGTGCAACCCCTACCGTGGGATGACTCCATGCTACTATACGGTACTATACTGTAATCAGTATAATAACACCCTTCATTTTCTGAGGCTCCTCACTTGAGAAGCTCTATACCTCATTCACGATAAAGCTGGTTTTTAGCAAGCAGCATATATATATATATATGCAACCCGACGAACAAATGTGAACGTGTTACGTGGGGATGCAGGGGTGTCATGCCGGTAGGTCGCTCTCCTCCATAGCTCAATGTATCTCGTTCATTGCTCCATTCGTTCGTGTCTCATCACACAGGCACCTTAAAGAACACTGTCTGGCAAAAGGTTTCCGACTGACACGGCTCCTCAACTGAGGAATCCCACGCGCATTGTTTCGATACTACCTGGTATTCGATAATTCGATGTATACCTATAGTAAGCCATGGCATTGCTGATCAGGTTAAGAGTATATATATTCCCTCGGCGTCATTTTGTTTTCGTAAGAGGTATAGGGCTTCTAAAGTGACGAGCCCCAGAAACGGTAGGTGCACCCTATCGTTCTGTAGTATACGTCCGTATCGGTAATGCGGTACTCACCTCGTAGCGTTAATAGGCTCGCTAGCATCGATGTCGCTGTCGCCGCCAGTGACTTTTCCCGGACAGCGCCAGTGGTTTCCGTGGATAATGTGGCCGTGGAAGGCGGCGCTACCGTATCTGGCAGAGCCTTAGCAAAACGAATCGCCCGGTCACACCATTTGGCGCACTCTTCCCACTCTCCGCGGCCCTGAAAGTGCTCGGCGAATGTCACCAGACCTTCCAGGGCTGCCTCCGCCTAAGGGTAGGAAGGCGGTTTCGGTCATCCAGTTAATAGTTTATTTGCACGCTTGATAAGTTTGCAGCCATTGCTATTTGTTGTGGTTGTATATGTACATGGGCCCTTGAAGGGTTATCATTTCGGAGGACCATAATACTCAAAATCCACGATTCACACAAAAGTCTATATAGAGTCATCCCACGGTAGGGGTTGCACTTTTTGACGTCAAACGTTCCTGACCGGTTGAGCGCCTGAAGTGAGGAACTACCCCGGTTGGTATCATCATTTCACGACTGTATTCTCTTAGGACTAGCAGATAGAAATATTGATCGGGTTGCGAGAACGAAAATCTTGGAAGTCATGTTTCGGGTGAGATATTGAGCTTCTCGTGTCAGGAGCTCAGGAAGTTATTTGCTGCACCCCTCTACCGTGGGATGACTCTATATTCCTCTGTTTTTACTCACCAAATTTGGTCCCCATTAATAGGTTATGTTCCCCCGTAATAGTGCTTCCGTCAAGGACCGACTTTCTCATTCAAGGTTCGCACGATGAGTCGTCGCCCGCGGTAGTGCATCTACACCGCATCATACAGCGCGCCAACAACAGCAGCTCGGCAGTGATCGCTGTTTTGCTGACAGCAATAAAATGTATACTACCCGAGGTGTAAATCAATACAAGCCAGACTGTTACCATGCCCCCCACGCGGAATCAGGGACCAAGACGTAAACATCCATGATTCGGCATCCACAAACAAAATATCGTTCTCGTAGTGTTCCCTGAATAAAGACCCCGTAGAAAACTTCGTGTACAACTACGGGAGCTTGCCGAGCCTCGGGGCATACATATGTGTGTCACAATCCGTCACTAGCCTGGGTTTTCGCCATTGTCTTTGCTTCGGTTGCAACGTGGGCGATGAGCTCCTCCGCCGTTTTTTCTGCCATGGCCATTGCTTTGTCCAGCGCCGGTGATACCGCTTGGCGTGGCCCGGTGGCCATTTCCACCCCAGCACAAGCCCTATCCATGAAAGGGCTGCTACCCCTGGGAGGGATGTTGCCAGCACCACACCCTTCGCTTCGCAGCCGAATAGCCATCGCAAGCCCACCCAGCAGAGCTACACGGGCATCAACTGCCTTTGATCTCCCTGCAAACCTTGCGAGTGTGGCATAAAATCGAGTTTTGGACGGCAGCAAATGGGGCGCGATGGAAGAGAAGCTATCGATGTAAGCATATATGTGAACGACATATTTTGGTTGTCAACTTCTGGCATTTCTTCGGGTTTGCATGTGTATGTGGCGTTACCCTTCGTTGATGTCCTTGTCCTCCCCTTGTTTGTTCGCCGGACTGCGCGGAAGCATTCGCGGAACCCCTGATGTTTTTCATGGTGCATGGTGCTGCAGCGTCCTTTTTCTTGGTATAATGTGCGAACTACTCGATTACTTTCTTCGTGCTACGGAGGGTAGAGCGCGCGTTTGCACGTACATGCAGCAACAGCTCTGTACGAAAGAAAGAGGTTCCGAACAGAAATGAGCGATTCACGAGCAGTCACCAGACTGCGATATGGTCGGGACGCAAGGTCAGAATTTCCAACGTCGCGCTACGACGAAGAGATGGGTGTACATCGTGGGACAGCGCGAAAAGTACCGGGTCAACCTTCGTCAATGTCCCAAACGTAGTGAAAATAGCCTGAACAAGGCATTCGGCGGCATCTCCTCGCTTTCGGTTCGTTCTGCAGGCGCACGCTACTGCGCGGTAGGAGTGCGCCTCCGGACGCGTTCTACGATAGAGGTAGCACTTTTCGGCGTTTTTACTTTCTGGATGACGGGGCTCCTTAACCCAAAATCGTTGGAATGTCATTCTATTTTGCGATATTCTATTTTTGTACAGATGGGCCACGGGTTTGTTCATCGGATTGCACTTTCAATTTGCTCAAAATCAGTTTTTCGGTGAGGCATAGAGCTCCTCAAGTAATGAGCTTCAGAAAAAACATGCTGCACCTCTATCGTAGAATGCGCCGCCTACAGTAGATTTTATGAGGCCATCGCCTAAGGGGCCTCACATCTCATCCAGAACCTGGCCTCTGAGAAAAAAATAAAAGTGCACCCCGATGAAAAATGGCATGTCCTGCGTAGGAGCATACCGAATAATGTTGTAACGCAAACCGTATTTTCGTGTTTTTGGTTTTAGTGTTGTTCACATTCTAGCAAAGCGATGTCGTCAAAATGGACGCATGCCTACAATACTGTAGGAACACAGCGAATCCTACTGCAAAGCAAGAACGACATTCTGATGATATTAGGCTAAAAGGCGTCCCGGCATTCAGAAATATCTTGGCGAAAAAATGTTATACAGTAGGGGTCCCTCAAAAGTGCCGGTTGAGTAGTGCCGGTTGCCGCAGTAGTGTCGGTAAACTCGCTTGGCACAGATGGTTATAACCCATAGTGAGAGTGTGCGGAGTAGTGCCGGTTGCCGCAGCAGTGCCGCTTTTTTGGCTGGCACATACCGGCACTACCAACGGACTCCTACCCTACCCCTATCGCAGCAAGGGTAAATCATCTTGGACCGACCTGTCAGCAATTTTTGCGAAAAGGCCAAGACTGCGGTCGGAGCAATCTTCTCGACCGCTTATCATCCGCGCCGTCGCCATATCCAGATCAGCCCCACCCGAGGCACCCGAACCCTCCGAAGTGGGCATTGCATCCTTAGTGGGCATGGCGTCGACCAGAGCTTCGGCCGCATCGTACGCCCCTGCGAGATCTCCGGCGTCACACAGCACCTGCGCACGGTAATTCCTAAGTCACAGGTCCGTTTCTTATGGAGCGCTGCGCGTATCGAGTCATCCCACGGTCGGGCTTGCACTTTTTGGGGTCAAACGTTCCTAACCGGTTGAGCTTCTGAAGTGAGGAACTACCAGTTGGTATGATCATTTCACGAGTGTATTTGTTTTAGGACTAGCGTATAGAAATGTTGATCGGGTTGCGCGAACGAAAATCTTGGAGGTCATGTTTCGCGTGAGATATTGAGCTCTGTATGCCAGGAGCTCAGGAACTTATTGCTGCACCCCTACCGTGGGATGACTCTATCCAGCTACAGTATATATATATGAAGATAGGCCCTAGAATATGCAGAACGGTCCTAGTGGATCCGATATAGTATTTAGTTGTTCCAGGAATGTGTTATGTAGGTCCTGAAGCGGTCGCCTGTAGACGTGGCTTGATACTATAAATAAAATGATCTGCGGGCCACATCGCCCCACTTGGGATATTGACCCGTCTCAAGCCCTTTGAGCTATCGATGAAAACCTTCAATGAGCAGAAGCTTGCAAACGCAAAGCGGTGCCTCCCAGCATCGATACCTCCTGTGCCCCTTATTACCAAGCCATACTTTCGGACGTTTCCATGGGGCAATTGTAGGGCCAACATCAGGAAAAAAAGGAAGAGGAAAATCAGTAAAATCGGGAACGTTCTTCGATGAGAATGGCCCTACTATTACGGGGGACCATAGTAAATAGGACCAAATATAGTTAGTAAAAATAGATAATTATATACCTGGTAGTTTTTTGTATAAACCGTACAGGTACGTCCTGTTTACTATGGTTCCCCGTTATAATAGCTTCCTGTACGTACTAAAGATGACTACGTTACTACGCAACAACAGCAGACTGTCAGTTGCCACAAAGATCAGTAGTCCATGAAGCAGCATATCAGTGCGCTCTATCGGGACGTAGTTCGTACCGTAGAGCACAGCAGTAGTTAGCTGTGACAGTTGTTCGGCGTGCTGTACACACATGTGTGACTCCACGCACGAGTGTATTAAAGGACGACTTAGTTTGGAGGGGGGGCTAATGAGCCCACAGCAGGTAGTGGAGGGGGTGTCTGACCTCGGAAGGGACGTTGAACGATACCGGTATATACTTTGGTGACGAAACGAAGACGACATGTACCGTGATGGGACGTGTTCTACGATAGAGGTAACACTTTTTGGCGTTTTGGTTTCTGGATGACGGGGCTCCTTAACCCAAAATCGTCGGAATGTCATTTTATTTTTGTAATATGCATATTTGTATAGATAGGCCACGGGATTGTTCATCGGATTGCAGTTTCAGTTTGCTCAAAATCATTTGTTCGGTGAGGGTATAGAGCTCCTCAAGTGAGGAGCTTCAGAAAAACATGCTGCACCTCTATCGTAGAACGCTTCATGGTGTGGGGAAAAGAGTGGGTGTGATGTGATTCCGGATCTGAGCTACGAAGAAAACGGAGAGAGCTGGAGAAAAGGTGCAAAGATAACAGATGGCATGGAAGAAAACAAAATTGCAAGCTCCGTGGGGCGGACGCAGTAATCGGCATTGCCATGCTCTTCGGTGAGAGAGTGGATGGACTTTGAATGATTTCACTAATTATCGGCCTTGCGCGCTCCTCTGTGACAGCATGGGCAGACTTTGAGTGGCTTCACCTTGCTCTTGGCGAAAAGCAATTCCACAACGTCAACGTCCGTCTGCACTCCTCCTGCCCCAGCATTCTCCTTGGTGTCCCCTAACATTTTTGTGCACTGGATTGCCTGAGTGTGGTCACCGCTGCTCGGCAGAGAGAACAAGGTGGGCTATTGTAAAGCAGGGAACGACACGCGCGCAAGCACTACCGACACACGCCACAGTTATGTGTCATAATTCCAATTGGCAACGTAGTCTCAAGAAAGCATACGAAATGCGTTGATTGTCCCATAAAGGTTGTTGGGTGTATCGCGCGTTGCTTGTGAAA
>JBBMKB010036118.1:0-16415 GCA_037833945.1 Alaria marginata | reverse complement strand
TCAGCTTTGCAAGCTGCGTGTGATACTTCGATCGCGCGTGTTACGGAGTGTGCAAAGACAGACAGACAGCTGTGGAAGTATATATATGAGCGTCTATATATCAAGGCACCAGTGAGGTGACTAACAAATGCATGGGATCTCTGCCATCTATTTGCTGCCCCCTAATTCGAATTCGAATTCGAGTGTTCTTGTTTCTGACGGGTGCGGCGGGCGCGGGTACAGGAAGGAGACGCATGCCTTCCTGAGCTACAGTAGTTGAGCCAGCATTCGAATTCGAGTATTTTTGTTTTGTCTGTTTTTTTACTTGGTTCTTTGCTTTTCGTCTTCATTTTCCTTTTCCTTGGGGGGGGCGACAGCGGCAGCATTCTATTCTTCTGTTTCTAGTTTTATTCTTTGGCATGTTTTTGGCTGTGTTATTCGTACCCTGCTGTGCCCTGTGCGCCAACATTTGATTTGCTAAATAAATCTCTGTTTCACAGTCTGTGCACGTAATTTGGTATCTCTATAAATAGGATGAAGAACCCAGATTGACACAGAGTGTTTCAGTGATGTCGTTGGGCAATGTGCAATGTGCGTAGAAAATAACCGATTTAATGCGAGTACAACTCACACACCAGAGGTCTACTACCACTTTGTTTTCGTTTGTTTTGTTCATTCTGGTTTCTATCTTACATACAATGTGTATGTCGTGCCTATCGTACCCAGTATGATGACGTGGCATTTGCATTGACTACTGTGCTTATTGCATAACAATGTAGCACCTCTGTGGAGTACTTTTGTGACCACAGAACTTGTAGCTCTCTAGGATAGAAGAATCGGTACGGACACTGGTTGTGCTGGATGTCGACGGGTAGAAAGAAGAACACACACACACACACACACCGGTCTACCGGTACTTGGCCTGACTGCTCTTAAATCGCAGCCCCCCTATATATTGTAAAATGTAAAATGTGGCACGCGATACGCGATTCATCACGTGAATATGATACGATGAGTGTACGATACGCGATACGGGTGGCGTACATTTGACAAAGGATGCGATGGTACGATCTACGCTGACTCCAGGATAACCATTCCCGAATTTATTATTATTATTGTGTACCAGGTATCATTTTACAATAACAGGCTGGGTTTCTTATTGGTTCCTTACTATAAGTATAATAGGTGCCCTGTGCCCTGTACTACCCCACGTACGTATGTATAGACTATACGCTATAGGCTACGTAGTCTATGTCGTATGTCTATAAATAGTCTACCATACGTATGACACGTCTATAAATAGTCACAGTCCGAGCGTATCTGACTTCTTCCTTGAGAGTTTGAGATGAAATTCATCTTTAAATAAAATAATCGTGGTGCGTCGTCATCAACAGCTTGCACGCTGTGTGTCATCATGTCATCACGTCTTGGAATGCTTGTTGTGAAACAAAACAAACAAAAGTACTTCATCTATGAGAGATCGAGGATTTCGTCGATATTCGTTGGGTCAGGAGTACGATCGCGCCTGGTACGGGGTGTGTACGTGTGTATCATACCTACCAGTATAATATGTCCTCATGAAGGATATATGTTGGTGACTCCCCTTAGCTATTAAATATCAGGTATAGTAATAGCACCAGAGGGTCAACAGGACGAGACACGAAATAAATTAACACATGCACACACCACCTTCCACACACACAAAAACAAATAAAAAGCAGGCAGACCTCGCACAGCACTCACACCATGAATCAAAGATGTCAGGAGACATGCCAAGCAAAGAAAAACGCGCGCTGTCAAGGGTGCAAGGCCGAGCGTTCTATACTAAAACCTAGTAGTGTGGTGTCAGTCAAGGTAAATTTGCTGTCTGCCAAGGGTTGAAAGTGCTGTCTCCTATCATTAATAGTAATAGTAACATCTTTACTATGACCTGTGACCTGTGACCTGTGACGGAACAACAACACCGTGCCCGAGATGAAATGCGGCACGTAATGCAATGCAGCACGTAATGCAATGCCATGGAGGCCATGCTCCACCTAATGCAAGGAAGAACGTAACGGTAATGCAACGCTCTGAGCTGCCGACAAATTCCGTTCAGCTGAACCACATGATGCATGTACGCATGTTCTCCGCTCAGCTACTGTATTATTGCTGTGCATCGCGGTCCCATATAACATTAGTGTGTGTCCTTCACATTCGTATTTCCGCACATCGACACCCAGCACACCCAGTGTCCGCGGCGATGCCCTAGAAGGAGATAAAGCTCCGTGGTTATAACGTTACAACGAGACAGAGATGCATCGCAAATACAAAGGGGTCTGGCCATGCCGTGCCAAACGTAGTGAGTAATGAATGTGAAAGCGCGGAAAAATACAGGCCAGCACACCAGAGAACTTCAACGGGAGAAAGATAACAAAAGCAGAGCGGTGCTTTGCCAGGTGGCAATAATACCTGTGACCACGGACTTGATTTTTACAATGAGTTAATGTGAGAACAACAACAACAACAACAACAACAATAACTAAAGTCGGGAAGCGCGGGACCACAACTCTTTCGTGCTGTAGGGGGCTCCCAATAGTGCCGGTTGAATAGTGCCACCACTTCCTACAGTGCCGGCGAAATCGCTTGGCACGACAGGACTTCCCTAGATTAGCTCTATTATAGTAACCCTATTCCCAATAGTGCTGGTACCTTTAATAGTGCCGGTATATCGGGCTGCACATACCGGCACTATTGGGAGACCCCAACTGCATACCCTGGTATACTACTGGGAATGACCGCCGTGTGCATGTGTATGATATGGTGCATGATGGGCAGACCATCAACATACTATTTTCTCATATTTATTTCCACTTGCAGTCAGTTCCCTCTGCAAAGCAGCAGCAGCAGAGAGGGACGAACCCTGTCAGACAGGTTGGAGATCTGATGATGAGTTGTTCGTATCGTAGGACGGGCACTCCTGGGTGTGCTGATGTGCTGATGGGTGTGCCGATGTCGTGGGGTAGAAAGAACGAAGACAACGCGCACATCCATCCTGATCCATTCGATGAACCCCTTGAGAATTGCACCCACGTTTCTTGGAATCACTAGGAATTACTGATGGTAGTCGTATGTCATGTGATGATGACACTCCAACTCCACAAGTCCGAAACCGAGTCTTGTAGAACAATTTTTCCAAATTCTCGTCGCTATGATACTGCTGCGGCTCCCCCTCTCCCCACGAGGGCTGTGGCTTGGCATGGATAGAGCACATAGCACGCTAACATGTGACGGTATACATGCGGTGCGGTGTGCGGCGAGCGGCGAGGGCTCGTCATAGGGGACCACTCAAGACCAGGTACCGGTATTTCATAGAGGACTAAGTAGTTCAAGATCCAGGAGTAGTAGTATCATTAGTGGTAGTCTATGCTATGATATGGCGCCGGCATGTGCCAGCCGGGAATACCGGCACTATACGAACCGACAACAAGGCCCTACTCCGCAGAGGTTGTTCCCATCTGCGACACACGGGACGTTTCAACCGGCGCTATGGACGGACCGGTATGCGGTGAGCGGTGAGCAGCTGGCGGTGAGTCTCGACGGGTGATAGAGGACTCTGGGATCTGGGACTCTTCACGAAATGCTACAAAAACCATCCATACCAGTGGGAACATTTTTCGTGGCAAAAAGTATGATACTTGGTACTCTAACGAGGTCTGATCGGTGATATCCCCAAACAAGCAAAAAATGATTTGCTCTCAGTGCAAGGTTCTTTCTCTCTTTAAAATTTGCTCGTATCTTTGAGCCTTCTGCAAAATAATAGCGTTTCAGTGTAGGATTCGGCACAAAAATATATTTCTTGCTTTAGCTCGTATCTTTGAGCCGCCTTCTCAAAAGTGATAGGGTTTCAGTAAGGGGTTCCGGGAAAATGTCATACTGGTGGGATTTTGTGCACGTGCTGCCTGCATTTTTACAGACAACAGGTTGCTTGCGCGTTCTTTGCCATGTTTTCGCGTATGCTGCTGGCAGCGGTCTTGCGGTTGAAGCTCGACTTGTAGCAGCTCTTGTTTGAATTGGCTCAGCTTTTGAATTGGCTTCACAGCCCTTCACTCGCACTCGTGCGCTCGAAGGGGCAGAGAGCAGAGAGTTCGGGGCGGGGCGGGGGGATGTCTCCCGCCGACATGCCGAACAGCGTTTCGTTTGAACTTTTTATGAAAGAATAAAAGGCCAACGTTTGACAAAAAATGAAAAATTGACGCGTTTGCTTGAATATACGCGATAGACCGAAGTCTTCGGTTCTGCGACCTGGCTTCTGTCTCGTACAAAGTACACAAGCCCTAAAAAACCTAGCAGCAGGGTAAATTCTAGGACCATGAAAATCCCCGCGTCCGATAGCAGGCAACCCACCCGGACATACCGTACATCCGAACCCGAACATAGGGCATGCTTCTCCCGGGCTACAAGTGGTTGCAACACCGACAGGGGCGTCATAAGTCCTTGGTGTTAGTTGTACCAGAGGTGATTTGTGATCAGTGTTACTGCTATGGTAGTGGTTGGGGCGTACACGTACATGCATCCCATATACATGTACCAGGAACCGGGCCAAATACCAACTCGCACCCGAACACCTGTACTTACAAGTCCGCACGGAAGGCAGCTTCTCTCGACGCTAGAGCTCGTCGCAACAATGACAGGGGCCTCATCGCAATGGTACAGGGGCATGCTTGGTGGTGCGTTTCTGTACCGGCGGCATGATGTCAGTTTGTTTCGGCCTGGTGTTTTTGTCTGGTGTTGTCGTTGGGGTGTGTGCATGGTGGTGTATTCTCTGTATACCACCACCATCTTCGTCACGCTGCTCTGCACCAGGTTTTTTGTAATCGGCATCATCTCTGTTCAACATCCCTGGTGTTGCTCCTGGGATGTGCATGCACGCTGTATATGATCTGCCACGTACTCTGTGCACTTCGTAGCTGTATCGGGTACAGTGGTACGTCCCCGGCACTACAGCAGCGCAGCAGTAGTACCCTATGTATGTACATCGTACCGCGATATCATCGCTCAAGCATGTCACACCTCTCCGAAAGAAACAACTCTATTTATAGGCAAAAGCCTCAAAGACCTCAAAGAAGACCGTACATGAGAGCCTACATGAGACACGTCCAAACATGAGAGATGTGTCCATACATGTCCCCATGCCTCCATGACCTCACCCCCACAAACCGCCACTTCCTCTCACCTGAGCTAGCGCGTTCCCTTCCTCGTCCTCGCACGAGTGCAGCACAGTCAAGGTAGCTCCCTCGACACCGCCCACATCCCGCGCAGAAAATTCCAACACGCTGCAATCATCCCCATCAACAGGTCGCCCAGCAAACAGACCTCTTCCCGAAGCAACCTCTCTCCGACAACCCACCCCACCGCACGAGCCGCCCTCCTCCATCGCCGAGCTCGCGAGGGAGCTCGAGACCCTCGTCAAGGATTCCCGTCGATGCTCTGCCGTCGTCATGGCTAGCAGCAGTGGCAGCACCAGCAGTAGTTGCGAGGGCCATCGCAGCCATCTCCTCCTGCAGGGGGCTCGTGGCCTTCCCTTATTCCTTGGTAGGGAAAACATTTTTTTTGGTTGGGAACGCTTGCCCGCGTAACTTGTTTCGCCAACACAACAAACACACAGCAGGTAGATGTGATCCGCTCCCAGCTCCCCGCTCTCCTGCGTGCTGTGTGCCGCCACAGCTTTCGGGGAGAGAGAAGCCAGCCTTCGCGAGATAGAGAGAGAGCACACCACGAGAGTGTGCGTGCCTTTGTCTTTGCTTTGCTTGCCGTTTTTCTTTGTTGCACCACCAGCAGCAGCAGCAGCAGCAGCAGCAAGAGGAGCAGCAGCAGCCGCAGCAGCAGGGGAGCAACAACAGCAGCAAGAGCAGCACGAAAGCTATTATAATTACCGGTGCGACTTTTCGTCCGTTCGTGTATTCCTGATGGCGATGATGATGATGATGATGGCGTTGGTGATGGCTTAGGGGTGCCTATCTATCTACGCCTCCGTGCAGCACAACCATCACACCGGGACCATCCACTCTGAGCGCTAAATACGAGATGCGGCTTGATGTGATGCGTTCCGTCTTTTCCAGCAAAGCTCTATGCGTTGGTGTTGACGCAGCTCCTCTCTCTCTCTGCTCTCCAACCAAACAACCACGAGCACAACCAGCAAACAACCAGCCCGGACCCCACAACGAAACACACCAAACAATCCTCGAAACAACGCAACGCAAAATCCAACGGAAAAGAGTCAAAATTTAATGCCGCGCCGGAACTTTTACTCCAATTAACGTACCCGATTTAAGAGCCCGACAGTGTTTCTCCGCGCCGCTCTATTCTCGTATTGGTTTTAGTATGGACCTCAAGCTCATTTGTCATTTATTTTATAGCCGTCACAAGACGTGTCAAGTCGATTTGACGGCTCTAAAATCGGGTTTTAACTCTGAAATCGAGTACCCTACCCTGTATTTAACTATTTTTTATCCGTTGGTGACGTCATGAAACCGTTTCCTTCCGATACACCAATCTATACCGATCAATACTCCAACAATTTAGGCGGAAATATACAAGCTGCTTTGATTTATATTTAGTAATTAAACGGTCGCTATGCTCACGCCCATGTTGGTGGCATAGAAAAAACAATACCGGAAACGAGCGTGCTCGCTGCTGCTGTGTCACTGGTGACTCCTCTTTCGTTTTATGAATCTTTGAACAATCTCGCGCCTCCTCTCTCTCCCTCTGCTCTTCTTTACTCGCACTGCTGCCTGCCGCCTGCAGCGTGTATGATCATATCCTACCCCCCCACACCCACAGTCTACCCCCCCACCACAGCACCCACACCCCAAAGCTCGGTGCACCCACGATGCCATGATGCCGCCCGCGCCTTCTCCCCTTCTCTGCTCTGCTTTACTTCTTCTGCCCTGCCCTGCTCAACTCTGCTCTCTCTCATATCTTGTCTGCTTGTGCCTGCGTTTTGCCTGTCTGTTTGAATGCTGGGTGTGTTTGTGTGTATGATCGCATCTTGTCCCCCCCCCTCACCGACACAGCAAGCATACACACTTTGTGCCCCGGTCGGTGTACCCACGACCTCATGATGTCGCGCCTCCTCTCTATATTTTATCTGCTTCGTCTGCTCTCTCTCGCATCTTGTCTGCTTGCCTGCGTGTTGCGTACTGGGTACCAGGTATATAATAATCGTATCCTCCCCGCCACCCACAACACACACCCTACGTAGCCATGCCCTGATGTCATATCGTACATACGTGACTATCGCTCATTATCTTTCAACGGCCTCGCGCCTTCTCTCTCTCTATCCTCTGCTTCCTCTGATATCTGCCATGATCCCCTTCTTGCTTGTGTTACAAGACTTAGTTTGGGTAGGCAATTGGTGAACCTTTTACCGATGTGGTCGAACGGACGATACTTTATTCGTGAGTAAACGAAATTCGACTTAAAATGTTGACGAGGGAAAGGGACGACTGAAACCCCTCTCGCGATAAAAATTAAGGCAAGAACCGCAGGAGGAAAGGTGGAGAGAAATCTTCTGTGTTTACCTTCCCCCTGTGTGACCCCAGCTGGAGCGTTCAAACATCTGGCGCCCAGAATAAATAGAACGAAAACACACACACCTTATTAATTCTTATAAATGGCGTTGTCGACAGACCATGTTTTTTTTGGGTCGGGGGTTCGAATCTCACCTTCCACCAATAATAAACTTTTATGTGCGACTTTCCCCATGTCGAACTTGAAAAATGCTCTCCCCGGTATCCCCAGGGAACGGAACCGCGTGGATATTGACACGTCCGCCCGTATATCCGGCCGACTTGCCATCCTGCTGGTCCAGGTGGGGGGAGTGTTGTAAAGCTTAGTTTGGGTGTAAGCAATTGGTTAGCCTTTTACCACAGTGGTAAAACGGACTAAATTAATACCCTCTAATTTTCCTGGGTGTTGCAAGCGTACTGGGTGTACGATCGTATCTTACCCCCCCCAAACAAAAAACCACGCAAAGAGACGATGGTCTTACGGCTATGCATGAAATTAAAGGAGTTCAGCCCCCCCCCCTCCCCCCGACCCCATGCATCCGGCGTGATCTCGTGATGTTGCCCCCACGGCGGATCATCAGGTATCCCATGGACGGGGTT
The DNA here is from genome assembly GCA_037833945.1 of Alaria marginata. Lineage (NCBI taxonomy): Eukaryota > Phaeophyceae > Laminariales > Alariaceae > Alaria > Alaria marginata. The sequence continues at coordinate 8,286 of JBBMKB010036118.1, read as the reverse complement.
TTGCGACCACACGACCTTATGGGCAAGCCGTGGTCATAATAGGTGTCACCCTTCCCCCCTCCCCCGGTACATGCCTTCGTGTTTATCACGCATAGGCTGCAGAACTCCCGCTGCGCGTCCGTATTCGTCGAATTTAGAGACACGTAACAAGGTGGGGCATGCTTCGTTGATTAGAAGTTCCATCCTGGGACGCACCAAAGCATGAAACTCCGCTGCTTGTGTTTAGGCTAATATTAAACCGGTATGCTAGTAATTATTTTGCCATAATTGGGCGTTTTTAAGAGCATAAAAGTAGCAATCTTGGGATTTTTTGGAGCAGAACGAGCACTATCGGGGCAAACACGGCAGTATACTCGAAGTATTGGTTTATGTTCCTTTTCCAGCAGAAACTTAAAACTCGTGAAAAAAGACCTGAATGGAAACTTCGTAAAAGCCTATGTGTGTTGTGTCTTCGCGACTCAGCGAGCACAACACACCTCTACACCTCCACTCCTGAACTCAGCAGGGGCCCGGGGCCAGCATCGCTGCATACCCGGCTCGGCAGATGGCGGACCAAGATCAATAGCAAAGAGAGAAACAGATTGATATTTCGCGAGGTGCGGGAACCTCGTCCTTCCCTCAGCCGTCCCCGCCACCCTCCTTGGGATGTTCGTACGTCATCTCCGGTCTTATAGCGTGCCGACGAATCCACATGGGTTAGCACTCTGTTCATTTCCGAGACAGGCTGTTGGAAAATGGGAGAGTGAACGTCTACGAAGAACGAGTGTCCAGACATAAGCCTCTCCGCTTCAGCGCCTCATAGTATTCCGAATACCGTCACTCGCACCCAATCCCTTCTCCTCCCGCCCTGCATGCACCGACTTGAAAGCGCCTCATTCTAGAAATATGCCGTGTGTACAGCCCCTAGCCCCCCTCTTCCTTCATACAAATAAGCCGTAGGACCCCCTTAACCTAGAAAACGTTACTACTGTAGGACGGATTGTCGGCCGGTACGGCAACCCGTAGAGTACATCTGTCCGAAGCATGGGCATTGTCCCGTGATAATCAGGCGACAGCATTGCCTACTCGATCACTTATTACCATCTCTCTTCGTCTTCTCCCATTACCTTTATTCCTTTCTTTGGTTTCTACCTTTTGGCCGCAAGCGCCACCTTCTAAACTAACTTCTCCTTTCTTCTCCATCACAAATTATCTTCACAAACACTTCGGTGCCACCTCTGCAGCTCTCGGCACAGAGACAGAGCCTCGACACGCATCATTGCTTCAGGTTGTGAGCCTCGTGATTTGATGATAAGATCTTCGTAGACCTGAAGAGGAGCATTGTAATCTTGTCCGCTCGTGGTCGTACCGTATATACGGTACACCCAAACAAAGAGAGAAAAAGAGTGATACTGCATTTCGCCACAGTCGGTGACGTTCCCAGCTTTATTATGTCAGTGACATGTTACGATTGGAGTAAGAACATGCACGCCTACGCACCACTAGTAAACCCTGTCCGTACAGCCCCTAGCCCCCCACCCTGCCGTACAAAAATCTGCCATAAACCTCCCTCGCCTACAGCTCCGCCATACACAATGCACCGTAGGCCCGCCGACCACGACGACTTTTCCAATAGCGCTCCGACGAACCAACATGGGTTTCACTCTACCTCCAAGTATAGGTTTCCGCGAGAGGCCAGAGTGAGCGGACGCTTATGATAAACGAATGTCCAGGCCAAAACCTGTCCGCTCCAGCGCTTCACACTACAAAACGACCGAGCGGAACCCCATCCTCATCAACGACCGCCCCCCCTTGGCCGGATCCGCTTAGCAAGTGGTGGGACTGGTTCATCGACAGTTCTCGAACCAGTGCGGGAGGAGTGAACGTCTACGAGGGCGGGTGTCCAGACTCTAAACCTCTCCGCTTCAGCGCCCGCACTACCAAAACGACCAATATCAGAGCCAACGATCATTCGTCTAAGCGCTTGCAATCCTCAAGATGTTCCTAAATGAATGGGTATCTACTCACGAGCGGGGGGCATTGTTTCCGATCTCGGTTCTTGAAAAGCACTCAAACTCTGTTTGCGGGTGATGGGTTAGGCGGGAGTGCACCTTTAAGAAAACCGACTCTCCAGACCTTAACTTCACACTACCTGGTACAACACTACCGGGCGGAATCCCAGCCGACCGCCTCCCCTTGGCCGGATCCGCTTAGCAAGCGGTGGGACTGGTGCATGGACAGCTCTTGAACGTGTGCGGGAGTGAACGTCTATGAAAAACGAGTGTCCAAGCCTAAACCTCTTCACTCCAGCGCTCACACTACTAAGCGACCAACAAGAAAACTAACCGTTGAGCACATACTTCGTACAATGCACATACAAGCATTAAGCTCGTACAAGAAGTTAATCGCATGCAATTGTTAATCACACAAGTAACCATTCAGCACATACAACAATGGAACAGATACAACCAGTAAGAGCATACCGGTACCGATATGATGCAACCTTTTACCGGTAAGCAAGTACAATCGTCGAGCGCACAAGACAGCTCAACGTACCACAATACAAACCAAAGCACAAAATGTATACTCCGTACCAAAGTCAGGCGGGGGGGGGCACAATACGAACCAAAGCCCGTTTATATACCTAGTCCGGTCGGGCGTGGGGGGGGGGGGGTAGACTCACTTCATGCATAGCCGTAGCGATATAACCAAATACCCTCGCATCCCTACAATGCCGGGGCGAAACACGTCGGGTATTACACCGGTTAGGCAGACATCGCGTGCACCAGGCGCGAAGCGCCGTGAGGATGTTGGCGAGTCGCATGAAGGGTGAGCTGCATCTTACCAAGAACCACTTGTGAGGCGGAAATAGGCACCTTGCGCGGTGGAGGCGCGTGGAGGGGGGGGGTACAACCAACCAAACAAAGAAGCAAGCGAACACAGCAGGTACACAAAAATAGGCAACGAGAGCGACCAAACAAACAAGCAACAGACAACCAAGAATTTAGCAAACAAAAGAGCACACAAACGAAGAAAAAAGAAAGCAAAAAAGCAATAAAAAAACAAACACCAAACAAACACGCAAGCAATCAAGCATTCAAGCACGCAAACAAACACCAAACAAACACCAAACAAACAAACAAGCAAACAAACAATAAACACGCACACAAGCAAACAATCAACCATGCAAATAAGCCAGTAAGCGAACAAACACACCAAAAAACGAACATATCATACAAACGCAAACAAACCTACAAACAAAGAACACACACGTCACAAACAACACACACTAACAAACAAACAAACACACACACAAAACAACCCCCCAAAAGACAAAAAAAACAACGACCTCAAGCACCAACACCACCGAACACACTGCCCATCTGTCACGCAAAACACCCCAGGCCCCCTCTGCCCATCTGTCACGCAAAACACCCCAGGCCCCCTCCGCTATTGCATGATCGCAATATATCATCCCAGGGCGAGAGTGATCGCCGCCCACAGCGCATAGTACATCGCTGTCACAACAACTCCAATCACAGCCTTGACACCTTTACCCCCGCGTTCTACGACGACGACGATTTCACCGCCTTCGACGGCGTTTTTGTTTTCTTCAAACCCTCGGCCAACCCCCTCGACGGTTTCACTATCTGCGACGGCGTCATCGACTTCGCCGGCGGTTTTAATTGTGACGGTTTCAACAACGTCTTCGACGGCATGTTCACCCCCTTCGACGGCGTTTTGATCACCTTCAACCTTCAGACCAAGACCCGCGACGGTTTCGCCAGATTCGATGGTGTCACCAACTCCAACGACTCCTTCACCACCTTCGACGGCGTTTTGATAACCTTCAACCTCTTGACCAAGCCCCTCGACGATTTCACTATCTGCGACGGCGTCACCGACTTCGCTGGTGGTTTCAATTGTGACGGTTTCAACAACGTCTTCGACGGCAAGTTCACCACCTTCGACGGCGTTTTGACCACCTTCAACCTTCAGACCAAGCCCCGCGACGGTTTCACCAGATTCGACGGTGTCATCAACTCCAACGGCTCTCTCACCACCTTCGACGGCGTTTTGATATCCTTCAACCTTTTGACCAAGACCCTCGACGGTTTCACTATCTGCGACGGCGTCACCGACTTCGCCGGCGGTTTCAATTGTGACGGTTTCAATGCCTTTGACGGCAAGTTCACCACCTTCGACGGCGTTTTGACCACATTCAACCATTTCGCCAAGCCCCGCGACAATTTCACTATGTGCGACGGTATCGCAGATTTCGGTGGCGGCGGTTTCATCATCTTGGATGGCGTTTTTACCATTATCGACGGTTTCAACGACTTCCACGGCAAAATCCCCACCTTGGGCGGCGTTTTCCCAATCAAGTTCACCACCTTCGACGGCTGTTTCCCCATCTTCGTCGGGTTTTTTCTCTTTATCGGTGATTTCACCAGTGTTGACAGTTTCGCCAGATCCGACCGTTTCATAAACTTCTGCAGCGTCAGCAACATCTTCGACGGCGTCACCGATTTCGATGGCGGTTTCAATTGTGACAGATTCAGTGCCTTCGGCGGCAAGGTCATCACCTTGGACGGCGTTTTCCAAACCAATTTCTCCACCTTCGACGGCATTTTCCCAATCTTCGACGGTTTCTTTGCCTTTAGCATTGGTTTCAACACCTTCGATGAGGGTTTTGTCAGATCTGACCGTTTCGTCCACTTCTGCAATGTCATCACCCTTTCTTGCAGCTGCGCCTTCCTCCTTGCGAGACGCTTGATGAGATGCCTGGCAATAATCGATTCGACATTGTCAGATGCGTGCTTTGGGTGACAGACAGTATTCAAGGGAAACTAAAACCTTTTCCAGGCGTGGGGAGCTCCGGGCTAGTTCGGCGCGGGAACCAAGATCAATAATTTCTAAGGTTTTCCTAGTTTTCTTATTTCTGGGAATGGTGCCATGAACATCTTTTCTAAATCTCCCTTGGTTTTGTTCTTCTTTCTGGGGATGTTTTTTGGCGCAATCGGCGTTGAAGCTCATGTTGTACACTTTGTCGGACGGCAAAGAAACAAGATGTTCGAATGATGAACCAGATGCCGCCGTCGAAAATAAAACCTCGAGCTGAACAAATCAGCACCGCCACTGCGATACACGCTCTGTCCATCATCCGGCAAAAAAACAACTCCGCCTACTATGATAGAAACCCTTTCGACCATTAGGAAAAAACCATCCACGCCAAATGGGATAGAAAATCATTCTGTCATCCGGTGTCCAATTTCTCCGGCGAAGTTATCAGCGAGAGTTGCGTTACAGGCCGTCATAGTGTTGTGACCATGTACTAGATTATGGCGATGAGTTGATGTGACAACAACAACGACGACGACAACATCAACAACCACAGCAGCAACAACAGCACTAACAACAACAACAACAACAACAACAACAACAACAACAACATCAACATCAACGGCAGTCGATGCAAGCTTCCACGCGTCGGGCATATCATGATCTGCCTAACCTGGACCGTGCAGATCACTGGGTTGGGACCTGTGTATAGATCGTGCCTATCCTACAGGTCGTCACGTGGAAACGCGTATATATCACACAGATTGTAACAGATGGGAGTACATTGTGCTTACATACCCGGGCACACGCATGCTAACGCGGGCACACCCTGTACTTCGAAGTATACCACTTACAGCGGAACCTTGTACAGATCATTCAGGTCCTGTTGATCAGTCCAGTGGAAACTTGCACAGCTTATGCAAATCAATGAAGGCAAGGATCTGTGTGATCTGTGCAGTGCTCTGACCGGTCCAACGTGTGCAATTTTCTCTCCCCGCCTATTTTCGTTTTTTCCTCGATTCCGTTGCGCCTATTTTGTATTTTTCCCCATCACAGTCTGTAACCACATAATTTGTTCTTCTTGTCTCTCTAGGGTAAAGAAATCAGGACGGACACTGGGTGTCGTTGGGTAGAAGTAATCAGGATGGACACTGGGTGTGCTGATGATGCCGCTTGGTACATATCATAGAACAAACGGTTTCACCCTTTTGACACTGCAAAAATGATCCTACACAAATTCCAAGTGGCTTGTCCCCAAGAACGAACGTGGATCCAGTTCTAAAGGGGCTGATACGAAGACAACACACGCATACACACCTTTTGAGCCTGGAACTCAAGGTGCTCTCGCAGAAGCAGCACCCTCTCCCTCTTTTCCGCTTCTTCAATCGCACGCATCTGGCAGGGCAGTGAGGGCATAGGGCACCGCGATTAACTCGTCACAGGAGGCGTGCTGCGATACGGGAATCATAATAGCACATGTTGGCCAAAACAATTTCTCGCTGGCGGGGCTCGTCAACTGCGGAACTGTATATTAATAACATGATTAGCACTTTATTTTCCATCCGACAACAGTAATGTGCGGTATGAGTGTCCGTGAAAACCAAAATACGACAAACAAACAGAAAATTCAGACCACGAATCAGCCGCGGAATTGCCTAATATGATTATCACTTCATTTTCCATCCGACAACAATGTGCGGCGTGAGTGTCCGTATAACCAAAAACACGACGACAAACAAACAGAAAATTCAGACCACGAAAAGCAGTATTCTTATTTTGGGCCATGCCGATGGTGTGCGGCATGAGCTTCAACGCCAATAACTGATAAATCAATGGAGGCACGGGGAACCACGATGATTGATTATCTCGCGTCAGGAGGGAGGAACCGATGATTGCCGGCAAAGAAAACGAGCTATGTAGCATGGCGACTGTTGAAAAAAGAAGTGATTATGATGGAGCCCTCTGCGCGATGGAAATCAAAGCTCGGGTTACTGGTAATAATACGCTTGATCGCTCACACGTGATGGTCCTGGTGGGTAGCTCTTGCCTCCTCCAGACGGCTTCAGAGAAAGAGGGCAAGTAATTTGTAATTTGAGACTTGTCCAGCAAGTGGCACGGCGAAAAAAGAAAAAAGCCTCACAAAACTACGTGCACCCCTACCGAAAAAGCATGCGTCTAAAGCTAGACAGGGGGGGCTGCCACTGGCATCCTCTACGGCACCGTCACCGAGCACCCTGGCAAGAAACGTCGGGTGCGGCTTCCCCACTTCTGTATGTAAACGTGTCGGCACACTAGCATTTTTTGTAGGATTTGACCGATTAAGCTCGCAAATGTTTTCGCTTAAATCGACCATTTTTCGTGTTTTCTTGCATGCCAGGTATATATATACCAGTATGCGATACGTGGGTATTAAGGCACATATATACCAGTATGGGGATTTTGAACCAAATTCGCACACAAATTGGGCCCTTTTGGTGAAGATTACGCGATATTTTGTATAAGTTGAGCGAATTTCGCAAGACGTTTAAATAGTAAAAAATACGAAAACAAATCGCCTGTTGCGTTGAAGCCTACGTATTTTCTCACCTTAGAACGCTGTAGCTTGTCGAAATCTCTTTTGCGCTGGGTGGTACCTTGGTGCTGGGCCCGCTTCAGAGCCTTAGCCTTCGCCTTCACGAGGGGAAAATAACCAGAAACGTTGGCGTTCTTCAGTGATAGCTCTATCAATACTTGTAAAAAAAAGAAGGAAACACCCAGAACGCGCATCTACAGTAGTCTAAATTTAGTTTATGAAGTCGGGAATATTCAAGTTTTAAATTGTTTACTTTTCTTTCCGACACATGTGCGTTGCATAATTCATGTTGAGGGACAAAGCTGACACAATAGTGCACCGAGTACTACCACTCTTCTTACCCAATCCATTCTCCTTCCCTCAAGTATATTAACTTTCACTTTTTATTACAGTGTATTTTTAAACAATCGTCTTTTTTATTGGGGATTCCCATAAAGAAGTACCTGGTACACGATTACCGTAAGTGTGCGAAGGTTGGCACAGGTGTGCGATCGATTTTTAAATCATTTCAAACTGGCTTTTTTATCGCACAGGTGTGCGATCTCACCGTCCCTGTGCGAACTCGGGGACCCTGTGCGAAAATCCAATTAAATAATTTGGTTGTGCTCCTCTAGCGCACACCCCTGTGCGATCTCTCCGATATGTGCGATGCTGACTAAATGATGTTGATGGCACACTGGTGCTTTCAACGCACACCCCTGTGCGATCTCTCCGATATGTGCGACGCTGAACAAAATCATAGCCTCTACGGTACGGTACTGCGAAATATTCAACACCATCATAGTGTAGCAAGCAAGCAAGGACGGTCTTTACGATCGGTAGTAAGGAAGCAGACATACGAAGCGCACCGACAACACCCGCACACACGCGCACACCAGCGCACACGCGCACAC
>JBBMKB010036007.1:0-16419 GCA_037833945.1 Alaria marginata | reverse complement strand
TTACATAAAAACTTTTTGCATATCTTATCTCCTTCCTGTTTGGCCGTCTGTGGCCTAGGGGGGGGGGGGGGTACTCATTTCTTGCATTGCTGTAGTCATAAGACCATAGACCCTCGCATTCCTACCATACCGCAACGGAGCGCGGGGGGGGGTTCAGAGGACGCTCTGTTGGGTCACAAATCGATTAGTTCAACCAAACCTTCGAGCTTTTCGGCGCAGTGTGGTATATTGAGCTTCTCGTGTTAGTGGGGGGGTCCAGAGGACGCTCTTCTGGGTACCTGGTATATTATCTCATTTATTTTATACGATATATAATATAATGATGGGGAGTAGAAACAATTGTGGACCATTCATTGCAAGGACGGATCAGAGGTCACCCTTGCTGCGGTTGAAATGCATCTCTGTTTTTAGTAGTTCGTGACCAAAGAGCTCATCCCTTGAGGAGGAGGCACCGGCACCGGCACACTGGTTGCGCAGGAAGTAGACGGGCGGCACTGCGATATCAGTTGACCGTTAAAACACACACACACAATCTTACCACCGATTCGGTCAAAAGCTACGAGGCAGAGAGCCATTTAGACGCTGCTCGCATGTATATAATTCATTACGGCAACCATTTAAGTTGTACCAGGTATTATTTATGCCCTCCGACAACATATTATCAAAAATAAAAATGAAAAGTACACCTCGTAAACAGTTGTGAGATCGAAAATATTGGTCGAAACTCATCTTTACAATGCAAGCCGTGTGCGATACATACTTCGATCATATCAAGCAGACGCCGTTCCGAAATAAATCGAATATTCTTCCGTACAGAAAAAGGCATCTCGTCGGCTGACCGGAAGCAGCCCAGCCTGTCGCGCAAAGACGTGTGTCCACTGCATCGCACGCGCCGTGACGGAAACTGTACGACGCGCGGGCGCACGCTCGCCCCTCGACGGATGACAATTTTCCCAAAAAATAACTTGACGGACGTCTAACTACTAGGTTTTAGTGTACACAGCTCGGTTTTACTCCCTGGACCGCTGTACATTGTTCCTTGACTGACCGTCTCCTGACATATTTGATCTCGACATGCTGCACGTTCGTCCTGTCCTGATGGGGGAGGTTGAAAAGCCCGAACTTCTGGCCCTTGAGGTGGCCGTACGTACCGCAATCGAGTTCTTACTAGTTATTACATAGGGGAAATAATTTCCGTTTTCGAAGACCGACCCCTCTTGGGACCAAGAGATAACGACCAAACAAGCTTGATACCAATAAGTTTCGTCATATCAACGAACACAGAGCAGTAAACGACTATACATACTACAGTAGTAGACACAATAATCCATGCGATACCATGCGATCTGTATGTGTCCTGCTGTGTTCACGGCGCTTATCTTGCAACTCCAACCAAGTGCAGAGCAGTACACGATACATCCATCTATATACGATGATAGGTGCCCTGTTTCATATGGGCTTCTCTTGTTTTTCTCGTACTTTCTATAAAAATCCAAATAATTGATACAAGGTATATATTACACTGGAAGTTTCAACGTTAAAAGCTCATGCTCCACTCTGTCGGGTGGCGAAAAATCCATTTTATGTTGAGGAGGATCGCGCTGCGCCAAACACGTCTTATCGCCATGTTCCCAAAAAAGCAGTCGCCGACACTGCGCGCGCCCGCCCGTGTCTCAAGACCTCCTGCGATCAATATTTTCAAAAACTCGGGTCACCAAAACTGTTTTAACGGTCAAGAAAACTGTTTTAACCGTCGCTCGCTTTCTCTCAAGCACCAAAATCGTTCGTAACAACCCTTTCGTAGGGCTGTCGGTCGATCTATCCTTTGTCACCGACCAAGTTGTTAGTCGGCTATGGGTCAAAACGGACACTTGTTACGACGGGTTCTACGACAGAGGTAGCCCTTTCTGGATTTTTTTGTTTATGATTGACGGGGCTCCTTACCCCGAAATCGTCGGAAACGCCTTGTTTTTCAGTCAATTTTTATTGTATACTTAGGCCATGGGTTTGTTCATCGGGTTGCACTTACAGTTTCATCAAAAATCAGTTTGGTGGGTGAGGTTCAGAGCGCCCTAAAGTCGGGATCCTCAGAAAAAAACGGGCGCCACCTCTATCGTAGCATGTGTCTTACGGTATCATAGAGGTGCACTAACCCTATTCGTTTAGGAGCTCCTAAAATGAGGACCTCGACACTTCACTCACAACCTCAATTCTGAGCAAACTGAAAGTGAAATCCGACGAACAAAACCCGCGGCCGGAATAAAGAACAAAACCAATCTCATTTATCAAAACACGAATATATTCCAGACGATATAATTGTGGGCTGGGCGATTGCTATATGATAGAGGTGGCCACACTTTTTGGGACACAACATTTTCGGAAAATAACAGGATCCTTAGATCCGAAATCGTCGGAATGCCGCCCTTGTTTCGTGAAAAATGGCTCCTTGAATAAAAAAATCGTCGGGATGCCGCCATTGTTTGTGCAAAATGATTGTTGTTGTTGTATGCCTCGATCTCTGGTTTGTTCACCGAATTAAACAGTTTTTGGTGAGTTATTGTAGAGCCCCTCAAACAAAGAAGCTCCAGAAAAAAAATGGTTCAGCATATGCGTTATTCAACCCCCCGAAAAACAGCACCAACTAAATTTGGGGAAGTTTTCTTGGAATTATTGTGGGGTTGTTTTCGCCGTGGTATCGTACACCAGGTATGCAGTGGAAGAATCTAGGACCCCAATTTTGAGAAGTTTCGCTTGGTTTCAGCAGGGTCCTACAGGAGGTGTTGAGCGCATACTACAAGGCACGTGGGGATACGAGCATTCTGGACTTCGGAGCAGTCCCATCACAACGTCTATAGGAAAAGAAAAAAATGAGAATTCACCTGTGAGATCGAGAATTTAGCCTAAACTCAACTTTGCAAGCTGCGCGTATTAACATTTCGATCGCGCGTGCCAACGGGTGTGTGTTTATCCTCGTGACGGATACAGGCCGGTGACTCCCCTGTTGGTACCAGGGTCAAAAACCAGGACGATTACTAATCGCTCCGCGTACGGAATCTATATAACCCGCTATTTATACCAGACACCTCAGTATTGTCCCACTACAGATATGAGCAATGTGTAGAGTCAAGAGCGCTTGTTTAGGCTCTCTTTTTGGGTTAGTCTTTACCCTGCGGGGTGCCCCTTGCAGAAAAAAAGCAGATATTGTTAGCGTACACGACATGCCCACGAGTGCTACTACAGAGGAGCAGTACACTCGACAAACATGTAGTGTGCGTGTCGAACAAAAGTTCCTCGCATAAAAACAAAAACTCGAGGAACACATAGAATAAATTAAGTCCATTCCCTAAACTCCCTACAAGCGGTGAAACTCGAGGATGGCATATATTACGTCCGTTCCCTCAACTCCTACAAGCGGTGAAGCTCGAGAAAAACAATAAATTAAGTCCATTCCCTAAACTCCTACAAGCGGTGCTCCACGCGTAACCGGCGCACGGGGTCCATCATTGTCACCGCTGCCGTTTTCAACGTGTCTTGTGCCTCTGAACACCCGAAGTATAGTCACGAATCTCGCAAGCCCTTTCTGGCTGAGGTACACCGTTCCTCGGTTGGTGAGCGCCCCGTAAGCAAGCGTATCCACCAAAACGCGCTACGGTGGTTAGTAGTGGCACACCCGTGAAGAGCCAAGACCTTGATGGTATTCTTATCTCTACTCTGGTCTTTATCCTTGACGACTGAAAAAACGACCCCAACCTAGAATTCAACGTAGTGGGGTAATTGATCCCACACTAAAATTGAAAGCAGTGTAGTTTTCGTGACGAGCACTGCAAAAATGGTGGTGCTATGGGCAGGATTGTGCCCCGCCATTGTACGTTGCGACCCAGTGCGCTGGATTGTCGTCGCCTGATGACGAGGAGCACGCCAGCAAACACAACTACAATCGGACGTCTCCCAAAACCAATGAGGATGGTATGATATGACTGTAGGTAAAGCTCCTGATTCCCGCCCAGACGAGTCCCGACGGGCCCCCCGCATTGTCCGACGTACTGTTACTATTACGGTGGAACGTAGTTAACAGGACCTACGGTAGACACAAGAACCTATATATTTCTCTATTTTTACTACCAATATTTGGTCCTGTTAACTACGTTCCCCCGTAATAGCAGTATTAATTACCAAAAACAACCGTCTCCTCTCTGGACATACAGTAGGCGACAGCAGTTATTCATCTCCTATTTTGCCTGAGGCTCGCGGCTTCGGGTGATGTCAACGGTGAGTACAGGCTCTTAACTCCTTTACAACTGGAAACCCATTTTGGGGACAAAAACACTTGGAATTAGTGTGGGGAGGGGTTCGGGGCTCTAAAAGGGCTAAAGGCAATTATAGAGGATTTGGAGTAGCGTCCTTGCTGAGCACAAATGCTGATTAATAGCTGTAATTTTTTTAATTGCATACAAAATCAGCCTGAAATTATTAACTTCGTTAAATTCTGAACAAATGTCGCGGACTGTACCCCTGCAAATAACCCTTAGGGCCCGCCCGCAAGGCAAGGTCGTCTACTCGGTTTGTTACTAACACGTGTCATGTTCCATACACCAAAAAAAACAAAACGGACCAGGGGACACTAAATTCGATGGAAATGACCACTCGACCCGGAGTTGCATTACCGCTTGTTCTTACATATACATGAATACCTGGCACTATAACACGATCATATTTTGAAGTCTATCCTCTAAAACCTCGCGAACAAATAAATGCGTTTCACGCTCTACCCTGTGCGGTATATAATAATGTTAACGATCAATACAACGTTTGCATTAGCCTCCCACGATGCGGTGCGCGATGCGGAACATTTTATGTTTTGAAAATCCTACGGTGCGGTGCCTGCCGTGCGGTGCGGTGCGATTTTGTTCAAGGCTTAACCGAACGGTATGCACAACGTTCAAAAAATCTACGGCACGGTACGATGCGATGTTCTTGGTTTTATTCCTGCCCTCTCTAGCACTTCGTTGGACAAATCTCACGAGATAAGAGAGGTAGGGGGGAGGACGGCAAACTCGTACGGTGCGCACATTGTTTTCAAGAATCCTACGGCGCGGTTCGGTGTGATTTTGTTAGAGGCAAAATCGGTGTGCCGCCCACTGTTTTGAAGAATCCTACGGTGGGGTGAGCGGGGAGATCTTGCTAGAGGCAAAATCGTACGGTGTGAACACACGCTACTCGTACTAAAAATATGCCTACAGAGCGGTGCGGTGCCGTTCGATTGTATTGGAGATAAAACCGCACGGCGTGGCGCGGGCGGTTCGATGAGCACCGCACCGCACTGTTCGAGCAAACCAGACCAGAGAAGCAGCAGATACCCCTTAAAAAACTGCCATGTAACAAAACAACTAATATAGAAATTGAAAGAAACAGCTCAGGCAAAAAAAGCCGCGGTGTCATTTTGGAATAATACAGCGAATTTTATTGCGTTACATTTTATAGGATTCGAACCTACGACCCACGATTTAGAAGATCGACGCTCTACCTGTATCCATTAAGTGTCGGTAGTGAAGGCTCTAACGGTCATTTCATTTCCGGACAAAGTGGTACCTCGGATAAAGCTATTACGAGTGTGCATATAGTGGACTGTACCGCCACAACACAAGATCCACAAAAATGCACCGGCGGGTAAGAGGGGGGAGGGGGTCAAGGGTGACTTCACTCTGCACCAGCATCCGTATTGAAGAGTCCACCGAAGGGTGATGCGAGGCGGTTGGGGGAGCAGAGAGGTGAGCCTCAAATAACACAGGCCTCGCACCGGTAATATCTTAGTTCATGACAAATATTAGCCATCGCTCATCATGAGCTACCGAGGTACCCACTACCTGTGTACTTACTCCTCCAGAGTTACGGGTGCCTCCGTCCTGTGGCCACACGGGACTATATCATGGTCTTGAGTGAACATCAGAACAACAGCAATGACGTTGGACAAAAAATGGCATCGCGAGCGACAGCGACCCAATTATCAAAGTATAGCACAACAGACGAAATTCCCTTTTTATCGATCTCACACGACGGCCATAAATCTCGCGATAGGCGGCTCGCGGCCCCCTCCGCAGGGGCAAAGCGCTGGACATAAAAACACCGACACCGTATGTTCCATTTTTGTTAATATAGCAGCAACAGCAAAGAGCGTCGCCGAGCTTACTCTTCCTCCTACCCACCTGTTGGCCCGACTGCATCCCATAGCCGACGGAGTGTCCCGGCGAGCTCGGGTACGCCCCAGAAGCCTGGTGGCTAATGTGCGAGAGGGCCGGCGAAGCCGCGCCCTGGGTGCCCATACCGGCGCCAGCGTACCCCGCATGGCCGTAGTACAAGCCTGATTGCATTTGCCCCATCATGGCTTGCTGCTGGGAAGGGTCCTGGGATGGGTGGGGTGTAAGGTGGGAGAGGAACGGGTGGCGAGCGTGCCATATATGGCGTTTTCAGCACGGGGAGCGGGGATAGTCAGCGGGTAATTTCTATTACCGACGAGAGCGTGCCATATATGGCGTTTTTGGGATGGGCGCGGAGGGATAGTCAGTGGGTAATCTATTACCCACGAGATCGTGCCATATATGGCGTTTTTCGGATTGGCGCGGGAGGGGGGTCTCCGTACGTGTGTATCACGGACGACGGCATGGGATACATTCGTATAGGGTGTTCGGCAAGGGGGAGGGGGGGCGATACGCAACGGGGAAACGATGTACGACTGGCGAGAGCGTGCCATATACCAGGTATGGCGTGTGCGGCAGGGGGGGGGCAGAGGGGATAAACAGTCGGAATATGGGACTGACGAGAGCGTACGATATATAGCGTGTTGGGCAGAATGGCGGGGTACACAGCAAGAATATATGACCGACGAGACCATACGATAGAGGGCGTTTTCAACAAGGGGCAAGGAAGGGGATACGCGGTGGGGATGTATCACCGACAACAAAAAAAGCGATATGGCATCAGGTATGGATAAAAAAGCAAAAAGGGATCAGGTATGGCTATTTCGGCAGTCCGGGGGGGGGGGACGAGTGGGAATATAAAATAAATATAAAGGGGGGGGGTGAAACCAGTTAATTATTTTTGATGTTTGGAGGAGACGATATATGACTGACGAGACCGTGTGATATAGAATGTTGTCAGCAAGTCGGGGGTGCGGTGCGCGCGAGCGTGCGAGACCTACAGTACGTCGTTTTGAGCAAACGGGAAACGCAGTGGCAATGCCAGACGAAAGCGTTCGGTGTACGAGCTGCGGTGTACAGCGTGCTCAGCAGGGGGCAGGCAACAAGCAGTGGAGATGCATCACCGACAAGAGCGTGCGCTATATATGGCGTATCCAGCAAGGGGGAGGCGGTGATATGCATAGGGTATCACCGACAACCGTGTAAACAAGTCATGGGAGACAAACCTACCGGACTAAGACAGTTAAAAACATCGTGCTGCTAGCCACGTCCGTCGAGAGTGTAAAGGAAAAGAAACTGAGGAGTGGGTGAAGGGGGTGCCGATTGAGGTCCGAACCCTAAACTGAATTAAACCAGCTCTTGGAGACGAATAGAAACTAAAACATGATTTTGTATTTGTATATTTGTGGAAAAACAATGCAATATAATTTGTATGATACGATGGCGGATCTTCGTCGCGCCCAGTGGCAAACCGCAAATCGGCCTACTTACGCTCTGCTGAAATGTTGTTCAGGCGAACTGACGAAAAGTTAAGAACGAGCTGCACAAATGGAGGCTCTCTTTCCGCTCGCCCTCTCGAATTGAGGCGAAAAGACTAAAGGCCAGAATAAAAACGCAAACGAAAACAAAAAAAACCCGGTGGTCTGTTTGCGCAAGCGTTTAACCCCTTTAGAACCCTGAACCCCGTCCCTATACTATTATCAAGTAAATGTGTCCCCAAAACGGGTTTCCAGTTGTAAAAGGGTTAAGCGTAAGAGTCGAGGCAGCGACCCACCACACCGTTTACCTGTCGTAGCTCAAATGCCACCGAATGGTTTCTACACAAAAGCTTGCCAAGATGAGTTTCGACGTAACCCTCGATCTCACAGCTTCATATATTAAATAGTAATGTCTCCCTTTTAGGAACACCAGATAAACGCGTCAAAGGATGTCCCTCTCTTGCCACATGCTACCTTACTACCCACTTACAGATAAACGCGTCAAAGGATGCCCCCCTAAATAGCAATGTCTCCATTTAAGGAAAACCAGATACACGCGTCAAAGGATAAAATAGTAATGTCTCCCTTTTAGGAACACCAGATAAACGCATCTAAGGATGCCCCTCTCTTGCCACATGCTACCTTACTACCCACTTACAGTTAAACGCGTCAAAGAATGCCCCCCTAAATAGCAATGTCTCCATTTAAGGAACACCAGATACACGCGTCAAAGGATGCCCACCCACTTACTATCAAAATTAAAAATACGCTACAGCTGTAAGATCGAAAATTTGATCGAAACTCATCTTTGCAAGCTGTGTGTGATGCCATATAACATATTTTCAGCGTGTTAATCCCGATATGGTCGCGTCATACAATTTACGAGGGTCTATGGTCACACGACTACGGCAACGCATGAAATGAGTACACCCTCCCCCCCTCTTGCCCTTTTTAGGGTGGTGGGACTAAGACAGTCGAGACAATCACCTCGCCACAGACTTGATTTTGCGACTTCATGTAAGAACAACACCAACAACAAATTGGTGTTGTGACTATTACGGGGGAACGTAGTATACAGGACCCACGGTAGACACAAAAAACCTATATATTTCTCGATGTTTACTACCAACATTTGAACCTAATCAGTACGTGCCCCCGTAATAGAGAGTCGTGGTATAAAATGTACCCTGTATGCAGAATATTATACATAGGGCTTGAGAGAGCCAGGTCAGGCGTCCTACCCACCCACGGAAGGCAACATGTATATAATACACCATACTGCACCATAACATACGAGACGCATCATGTTCAACACTGTACACCAGGCAGTGGGGAAACAAAAGCAGGCCTGCACATTAACAAGCAAGCATAATACGTACTGTACAAAGAAAAAGGTCCTTTAAATAGTGCGGGTGGCCTGCTATAGTGCCTGTGAAATCGTTTGGACAAAATGGGAATGACCATAGTTATAGTGGTACGTAGTGCTTGGTGTAGTGCCGGTTTCACCATTGAGTGCCGACGTTTCCGGCCGACACATACCAGCACTACAGAGGCCGACACATACCGGCACTACAGAGGCCGATACATACCGGCACTATAGAGGAATCACTTCTACTGCTGTGTACAAAAGCAGAATGTAACACAAATTAACGAGCAGCTATGAAGGCAAACATGCAAGGAGACATCAATTTCGGGAAGCAATGCTCCTTTCACGACCCGGCAATAATCCCCGACAGAATTAAATATAACCACAGTCTAAAAAACGAGAGTGTTTCTAATATACCAGGTATTATATAATTGTTGTGTTTGCCATCCGACAGTGTGCAGCGTGTGTCAATCGTAAAAATGCGAAGATACAACAACAACAACAACAACAACAACAACAACAACTGTTACAGTAGAAAACGAAGACGCGTAAAAGAACGACACCCCAAACCGATTTGACGCAAAAAAAAAAAAGCCTCCTAAACCAAAGTGCCCCTGCATCTCATCCGTCAAACAGCGACTGAGCCCCCCCCTCTAGCATCATACCTGGTACTTCGGAATATTTTATTATAGCACATGTATGTACCTATTTACGGGGGACCATAGTAAATAGGACCTAGGGCAAAGACAAAAACCTATATACTCCCCTATTTTTACTAACAATATCTGGTCCTATTTACCATGGTCCCCCGTATTAGCAAATAATAAAGCACAATTGGCCAGCAGGAAAAAGCAACCGGGCAAATAACACCGACCAGCCCAAACCGGCGTACGGTAGTTCTCTTTTAGAGACCGAAGCTGTGCTCCCTGGCATCTTAACCCCTTTACAACCCCGAACCCCGTCCCTATACTATTATCAAGTAAATGTGTCCCCAAAACGGGTTTCCAGTTGTAAAAGGGTTAACCCTTTTATCGTAGCTGCACTTCCTGGCATCCTAACCCTTCTATCGTAGCTGTGCTTCCTGGAATCTTGACATCTTAACCCTTCTACATGCATAGTGCTGCCAAAAGTATCCCACTCGATTCCCAATTAGAATTTGTACCCAGAAGTGGGCTTAGCTGTAACACGGGAGGTTAAGGGTTAACGCAACAATGGTGTCATACATCTTGATGCACGACAGACGATTAACATGGAGCCGGAAATGGGAAACCACCCCAACTACGAGCATTTGGTTGTTGCTGTTTCGACCAACCGCAGTGTACGACTCACCAAGTGCCCTAGATGGGCCGCCATCGCGCCGCTCATGCTTCCGGCGTGCACGGAGCTTCCCCCGGCTATGCCCTGCTACGGCCATGACCGATGTTAGATGCCAACAAACGGACACACGGAAGGGGGGCGGAGAGTAAAGAGTGAGCGCAAGGGAGGACATGAGGTGTGCACATATACATCGCGTCATGCATGCCGATAGCGCGTAGGAACATAAACCGTCTTAACCCTACAACGCCCGCCCGGAGAACCTCGGGACTTTACCGACCAGGCGGCAAAGGTGGGGGGGGGCGGGGTGTACTCATTTCTTGCATGGCCGTAGTCATAACACCTTAGAGGGGAGAACAGACCAGGCAGGCAAGGAAAAGGAAATTTATTGTATAGCAATAATAGCACAGGGAGTTGGAACACAGCGGGGAGGGAGAAGGAGACGGAGAGGGCGACAGGCAAGAGAGCCAAAGATGGTGCGCGGCTGAACCTTGACTTGCGAGGGTGGAGGCAACAACCATGTCCCCCCGGGGGAGCAGACAACCATGTCCTCAGCAAATGTAACTTCGCCGCACACACGGAAGAATTGATTCGTACGTATGCATCTCGTCACGCCTGCGTGCTGCCAGCATACTCACATACCACTCTGGGTGTAAGTATAAGGGACATTAGACTATCGGTAGTAAAATAAAACGGTCCTTATATTCACGTCCAGACTGGTATTATATATGCCTCTCATAAACACTGTTAATAGCACCGCGCGCCACCGTTTTCCTGATTTCAGTGCACGTCGAACACCGGAAAAAAGCTATACAGGCATATCAAACCAAACACCAGGTACTTCTATAGATATGGTGAGATTTAACGCAGGACGAAAGCAAAAGAAAAGAGTTCGACAGGGATGACGCAAAGGGGAGGGGGGGGGGCGTAATCATTTGTTGCTTGCCTCAAGTCATTTGACCATTGACCACGCATCCCTTTCGAGACGGGGCACAAAGGGGAGGGAGGAGGGGGCAAGCGGAAAGAAAGAGAGCGGCGAAAGAAGCAATGACAGCAGCCAATACCAACCTCACCCAGGGTTGATACGGCAATCGACGACGGACAAGTCTTCCACCGGCAAAGGCGAAACATTTTTTTTTTTTATCTGACGAGTGGGGGGGGGGGGGCAACATTTACCTGGAGAGTGGGCGCAACATTTCTCCACGAACGGGGGCAACATTCGTCTGGCGACTGGGGGCAACATTACCTGACGACTGGGGGCAAACATTTATCGGCGGAGGGGGGCAACATTTCTCGGGCGAGGGGGGGCAACATTCCTCCACGAACGGGAGCAACATTTCTCGACGAGAGGCAAAACGTGTGAAACACTGCTGTACGCCCGCACAAATATACTGCTGGATCCTACCTACACAGACGGGGGCCGACTCCTTCAAGATGCCGCTTGAAAAAAGAAAACGCAACGACCCCCGCCGGTCATGCCATGTTGAAGCGAGAGGTAAAAGCCACCATCTAACAGCCCACCCTGCCACTGACGCCGCCAAGGTGGTATTCTCCACCCCTCCAATGGTTAAATAGAGTATAACTCCACACCATTTTATTTCCGTGTCAAAAAATAACCAGATCGCCCAACTGCAATTTTCAGACTTGGGCTGAAAAAAACAAAATTCAAAACTTGCGGAGGCAAGACGACACGTATAATATAACAACACCAAACGCTTTTCGAAGTCCTCCCCTTGTCGGGCATGATGAAGGCAGCGCCGGGACAGAAACGACGGCAACATGCTTTCGATCAATTTCACATGTCGCGTATGTAAAATATGAAGTCTATGTCCCGGAAAAAAAAAAAACGAAAAAACGGAAGGAGAAAAACAAAAACAAAAAACTGGATTCTTGAGTTTTTCTGGTGTGGCTCGCTGTTGTCTGAAACTAGAGAATAGAGACATGGCGCTATTTCGCAATCTTGGTACCTGGTAGAAAGAAAGAGGTGATCTGCGACGATCACTTCAGGCCTTCAAGACTATCATCAGACTAACGTACTATTATTTACGGGGACCAAGGTAAATGAACCTACGGTACAGACAAAAACCTATTTATTTCCCAACTTTGGCTGACAATATTTGGTCCTATTTACTATGGTCCCACGTAATAGTACTGTTTCAAGTTTTAACTCCTCCCTTCCACGCAGAGCTCTCGTCGTGCTTTGAAAGCGCTTGCCACAGGTTATAAACATAAAGTTCATACCCTAGGGTAGACCATAGCAGAGTTTTGAAGTGCCCCAGCAGTTACTACCAGGTACCAGGTATGATATTAGCCACTAACGACGTATGTATGCAGCAGGCAGCCGGGCTTCCGGGGCAGGGAATTTTTGTCAGACGTGTCAAGGGTCTATTATAAGTGTTAGTAAAGGCTAACAAGGGGAGAGGAAAACGACATGGCGGCACATGAGGTGATACCTGCACTGTAAATATCACATCGCTCTTCCCAGAAGCTTGGTATTAGCTGATACCTGGTACCTGGTAGTCGGTATGGCTAAATCGCGTTTGACGATCCTTTAGGGGTGTCCCAAGATGGTTTATTCGACGGCTCATGTTGTCGTCAGCATGTAAAATGACCCCAGAACCATGTGCTGGTACGACGAGATATAAAATACCAGAATACAAGGTACTACAAGTAAATACTAATATTAATATTATTGTTAATAGCGGTGTATAGGAGTGCGTACCAACTCAGATCTTGTCGTGCACGATTATCATCATTACGAACTAGTATTATACTGCTGTCTAGCGAAAAGGGTTGAGATTTGAGATCGCGTGATGTTCTTTCTCGTGTACAGAGTATCAGCATCGAAAACCTTGATCAAAATATTAGTAAGTGCTTGCTCGATCACCATCCTACAATGACAAGAACGGAAATGTAAGGACCGGTTGGATATCCATAATGAAACACCAACGGGCCTTAAACTTCCATCCTGAACAAGGTTTATCGTGGATCTCCTCCGGGTTGAGATTTGAAGGTAACCTTGACTCGGATCCGTCATATATTTTTGCCACGTGGAAAGAGCAGATCCTTTGCCAGCCCAACCGAGGCAGCATTTTGCCTCAAGTATAATACGCACACGTTCATGTAAACCGCTTGAAAAGGGATACCGACCATACAAGAAGCGAACCTCAAGCATAAAAAAACAAATCTATCTCAGTAGTATGACATCCACCATCATGACCCAACAAAATATAGAGCCATTCTTCTCGCACACAAAATGAGAAAACGTGGAAGCGAAAACGCTCAGGTAAAGTGTGAAGATACAAAAACAAAGAAGACAACAACGTGTCGCATACGATACGAGGTACGCACACAAACTGGAGGTATCATACAACATCACAGGACACGCTCAAGCCAGCTGACTGACCGACCCACAGGAAACAGACAGATCTGCATATCTACAATACACCCATCACATGAATAAAATACGTACGTATGACGGAGAAATTAAACGCTGGCATGATGTGGCATGTGGCATGTACGCTGACGCTCATGCACGATTTGGATGGGATCTGCAATCAAGAGCCAAGAGTCAAGCGCGGACAAAAAAAAACACCAGCCGAGGGTGGTACATACCACGTCAAAGTCGAACCTCAAAAACATCAAGGTGCACTTAGAAATGCTACCACTGACCCTTCCCCGTTGCAAGCACTTCTTCCATTGCCCCAAGTATTTTAGGTACATTATGTAAATATATTTTCTCCTTTTTATGTATCTAGCGTTCCACAGCCGTCAGATTATGTCCACCTCAAAACGGGTTTTATAGTATCCGCGCACAGATAGATTAACATCACCCTGTTGACCCTGGTATATATTATCTAGCCCTTTTCAAGGCCGCCGACCTTTATCTTTCATGAAGACCCTGTAAACACGCGCTGTCGGAGTATCACACACAGCTTGCACAAAGATGAGTTTCGACCAAAAAATCTCACCGCTGTACATACATAGCTATTTTATTTTTTACAGCATATACCCCGGTTTTATATGTAGGTCTCCCGTTTACCCCTCGTAGCCCCACACCAAATGAGGAGTTGTCAAGACATTATAGCGTCAAGAAACGGCATGATTGTAGCGTTCGGTCCGGATTGGTTTCGGGAGGGCGACGCGCATACAACAAAACCCACAGAAAAATGGATAGACCCGCTCATGTCGGAGCCTTCGAGCATTTTCTTCGAGACGACGGGTTTCTTCGACCAAATCGCAACGGATACGTTAGGTTTTTTCTTCGTGGAGGAAATGGGGGAAAAGGGTGTACCACGTGGCGAGCTGTTGTCATTCTCTCTTGCCCTTGGGGAGGTGGCCGCAGACCTAACCGTGCGCGCGCGACATGCATCCACGCATGAACCTCCTGTGACTTTGAAGCGGCTAATCTATATACGTAAATATCATATACCAGGCATGTACGTAGGAAAAAATATAAACATGCGTCCAGAGAAGTACTGCCACAAAACAAAAGAAGCATCGTCAAGAGTAAAGAAGGAGAAAAGGATGAAAACGTATGAAAAACATGCAAAAACGACTTAACCGTGCGCGCGCGACATCCATCCACGCATGAGCCTCCTGTGACTTTGAAGCGGCTATTATACACACGTATACCGGTATATTGTACGAGTATACCAGGTATATATGTAGGAAAAAATATAAACATGCGTCCAGAGAAGTACTGCCACAAAACGAAAGAAGCATCGTCAAGAGTAAAGAAGGAGAAAAGCATGAAAACTATATATAAAACATGTCAAAAACGTGCGCTCGCTTGAAATCCTACAGAATTACCACAGGTGGTGTCTGCGGTCTTCACACAGGCATGTTACATAGCACTATGAAAAAACACAAAATTAACCGTTGAATGCCAAAATTGAAGGCTCTCGGGTTTCCCCATGTTAACAGGTCGGGTCAGTCTTCCGTCTGCTATCGGTGAATTTTCACCAACAAGTCACAAGTAAAAAGTCGCGCCGGCAGCGAAACAAAGACCAGACCAGGAAGAGGCAAACGAGGATGGAAGCACGACAGCAACGCCAACCAACCCCGCCGTATCCCTTCACACAGCCACCGCCGTATTATATAAAACGAAGAAGAGACGGTAAAATGTTGGCTGGAGGGTTTTCTGACCATGAACTTCTGTGTGCGTGACCAGACCACGACCACCAAACCGCCGCATTCAGAATGAGTATCGAACAGAAAACATGAGAGCATACACCTGGTTATACTATATCTCCACCAGCACCTTCGTGTACCATACCTGGCAAAATAAATTATACCCTGGTATTCTATTTAGCTTGCAGAGGTTTACTGTTTCTAAACCTCACGCTTCCAGAACGACCAAACAAGAACCTACCACGCTCGGTCGTTGGTTCGAATGTAGCGTGCAGAGCGAGATATGACACCACCCCCCCCCTCCAGGGTTTATTGCAATTTTTTTCCTTGGTGTAATAAATACCGTTTACTTTCTTGTTTTAATTGCTGTTTCACGTTTCAGTTTCCGGAAGAGCCGAGCCTCCCGCTAGTTGTGTGGCTTGCGGCCGTCATCAAAACGAGCCCTTGGTCCGAAACCAGCCAGAGCATTATCTCTTTCCCAAAATCAACATCGTGTCGACGCCAAACGACACTATTACGAGTAACGACAGAGTACAGTAGTTCACATGAAGTAAGAGCAACGTTGCAAGTGGTCACTGCGGGGACCAGCTGGACACTTGGGGGAGTGACTTGAGGGGAGCCAAGCACGGGGGGGGGGGGTTCTCGAGAAAGCTCGTGCCGCAAATACGTAAGAAAAAAATGAGCGTCTCCTCTACGACGGCAGGTGGGGGAGACCTCCATGCAGAACCTGCCCACACATACAGAAATACTGGTGTTCTTCCGCGCATGGAAGAAATAAACACGTTTGGAATCATGTACGGTAAAAAAAAAGCATGCAGTCTATACGGCGAGCGATTGGACACGCGGATGCCTTCACGCATGCCCCCTCAAGGAGACACAAAAATGCGCCCGAGCGGGTGGGGGGGGGGGGGGGGTCAGAAAACCCAAAAACTGA
>JBBMKB010035896.1:0-16423 GCA_037833945.1 Alaria marginata | reverse complement strand
AATACCGCGGTGGCTGGGTCCCGTACAAAAAAAAAAAAAAAAAACGTGGTTGCCGGATCCCGTACAAAAAATCCCGCTGAAATCCCGCGGTAACCTAATCCCGCGGGATTTGGTCCGGAGGTCAAAAACCGGTCCCGGGGAAGGCCCTGTTTTTTTCGGGCTATCGAGTATCGTTACGGGAAAAAGTGCTCCAGGTAGAAGCCAAAGCTTGATCTTAAAAGTAAATACTGCGTCGAGTATACTCCCATATTGGGAGCACCTTTGTGGGGTTTGCTACTTAACTTAGCCAAAGGTTGTGTTCTCAACCAAGTAAAAGAACGTGGGCTTGTTTTCGGTGTTTGTATGCATTTTTAGCACCACCTTGTTTAATCGAGGCTCATAGCCTCATAGCGGGGTCTCCACACTCGGCGTGTGGTGCGCGGCTCATGAGACGGGCCAGGCAGCCCGCAGGAGAGACGAATCGCTCTCAGTTGGAGTTAACAAACCGATCGGTGTGTAAGTCCAAGCTCCGAAGACAATATGATGAAACAAAGGCACTCAGGCCTGTTGTATTTCTTATCGGTCTTGTCCTAGAGCAGAAGGAGAGGTGGGGAGAGTGTGTGAGTGTGCGGGAAGCACGCTTGCTTGGCTCAGCTTGATCACCCCAGATTAACCAAACACAATTCCAATACCCAGGACCCTGTTCGTCAGTTTTCCTGGAACGTCAAGTCGAACGGTTGGAGTCCTTCTACTAAGCGACGAAAATTATACCGCATATCTACGTAATCGGCAACTGACTTACCGCACGCCGTATAATATTTTGTTGCTGTGGCCAATGTGGTACAGGCAATTATATATCGATCAGCGACTCGGTAAAGACTACGGGCTACTGCTGGGTAGGGTGGTAGCCGTATTTAATATTCACCACCTCTTCCGCCCATCCCAATGCCTCGTGCTAGAGAGAGGTAGGCTCTTCGGGCCCAAACCCCGAGAACTATGTACATCGAAAACAAAGTAAGGGGATTTGTTGATTTGATTTTGTGCGTGATACGTAAATGGCCATGGTCGATGGTACTACAACATGGAGGTTCGATGGTAGGTTGGCATATTGGTAGTGGAGTATCTGGAAAGATTGGGCTCGTTGTACAGTACTGCGCCTCTTTAGCCCTGACGATCCTTCGCTCTTGAGTCTCTTGATATTGCTTCTGTGTTGCTTCTACGTGGTGTTGATGACTTCATGGCAGCCTCAGATGGGCGATAGATATTCTGGATGCTCTACCTATCTATCTGTCGGTAACGCCGCCTACTCAGCTATTGTCCCGCGCCGCTGGCCAGCCCAGGGACGCCCTAAGGGTCTAACAATCACGGTTGCAATCGCAAGTTTAAGATTGAAGGAGCTAGGGTGCTGCGCTCGTTTTGGGAGCTTCCGCCGAACGGGGAGAGCTGTGGAGGCACCTCTTTAAATCATGTTCGTAGACGATTTCGAAGAGGCTATGATGAGGGTCAAAGTAATAACGGAGAAAGTGCAGAGGTTCCAACGGAAGTCGATGCGCGAGCTGGAGGAGAAGTTCGTAAGGAAGTGTGGGCTCCACTAAAGATTGGGGATGGTGACGCTTCCGACTATCGGACCAGTAAGCAAACTTCCAACGGGTGGGGTGTGATTGAAATTATCGACAGACAAACGAAGACCACCCGGCACGTGAGTTTGGAATTATCGAGCATGTGCATCAAGCTCAACCGATCCTCGCTACAAGACAAGGAACTGCACAGTAAATCGCGCATTGTTAAACGGATGCAAGACAAGGGTTCGAGCGTGATCGTAGCTCCTATACTTGATACTGATGGTGAGAGCACTGCGTCGTTGCCGCCGCACCTGCAGTAGCAGCGGCAGCAACACGTTCAAGACTAATAAAATAAGTTTTTTTTGCCGCATGTGATACTGCATGTGGGGAGCAAACGCAACGATGGTGGTTGTTGTAGACGAGGAAAAAGGGGGCCAGTCGGAGTTTGTGTTGGTAAGGAAGCAGGGCCATGAAGTTGGAAACGGCGGGGAGGTAGGGGTGGGCGAGGGTACGGCTCAGGAAGGCAACGAGCGATCGCCACTGGTGTCACCGAAAGTCTCGGACGGCACCACGTCCTGCTAGGCTTCCGTTCTCCAAAGCTGAATTTAAGCGAGAACGAGGAGAGAGAGTGAGGGGGTATTTGAATGCCAAGCGGGTCCTTGGTGGTTTAGTTGGGAGGGTCGCCTACACGCAAATTTGGAAGGACAGCGTGCTGGAGCGATCTGGTATCGGCACGAGCTTCAAAGCTACAGTGGCGGGTGCATGGCTAGGCAAGGGCGCTTGGCTACAACCTCGTCGTGTCCTCCGTTCCCCCCCTCACGGTCCAGATTAAGAGCGTCCCTGCTGATGGTCCTCGCCGGCTAACACAGATCTTATGTAACTCATTTTGGGTTGGGTAGGTATTAATTTTGTTTTACCGGTACTTGATGCACCTGGTGCATACTGCAAGCAGTGGCTTGTAGCTCCTCTTTTTCGCTTTTATGTATCATGTACAAAACAGTTCCTACTTTGGTTGATTTTCAACCAAACATTTGACGTCCGACCGAAAAGGTTAGGGAGCTATTGGTTCCTTACAATGTTCTGCACATTGGGTACGATACCACCCTCTGTTAATCACAGACCCGTGGTAGAATACAAAAATGAAAGTTTTGAGCCTGGTCGTACAAGCTTTTGAGTGCCTGTCTAATGCCTTCCCTGATACCAGGAGCCTGATTGAGAAGCTCAAGGGGACTTTTTTATTGTGCGGTCATTTTCGCCCGAAAAACACTGCATGCTGTCGAGGCGTGCCGTGTACGTCATACCATGTCTTACTGATTTTAGCCTCATGTAATAACAAGTTTCTGCCTTATAATCACTAATATGGCGCTAGTGTGGTGGATTTCTTATTAGGGGGATTAGGAAGTTGGAGAAACATGTACTGGAAACATATCATTTGGTCGGAAAATTTGTATTGATGAAAATTATGTTCTTAATTTCACTATGGAAGTTTTTCGGTGGATGTTTGAACTTAGGAGGCAGATAGCTGGCTTTAGACTCAAGGAATGATGACTTTCGATATCGTCTCCTTCGAACGTCCAAAATAATCAATTAATTAATTTCACCCCCCCCTTTATATGTTGATATCATACCCTTATGTATAGATACGTTCCAATGACTGAAAGGACGTTGTTACGTTGTAGATTTCAGGTATTTCAAGGTTAAGTGGGTTTTGGTATGTACCAAGACGGGAGGGAGTTGTCTGGTTCTACAGTGAGGTTCTGGACTACTGTCGTAGTACAAGCCTTTGACTACTGGGATAAACGCCACTAGTTACGGCTGCTGAGTACCCGTGCATTGTGATTCTTGCACTATTAAGTGACTTTCACGGACTATGGCAATGCAATATTTCTGCTTGTCACATCGGTACAGGAAGGATACTGATTGACTGTTTTTTTTGTTGACTCGTTTTACTATGAGAAAATATTCATATGGTGTCATTCCGTATCAGTTACAAAGCAGGGAGGCTGTTGGTTGCGTTTTTGGTACATGATACGGTTATGACAATGTTGTATGGCACTAGGGACTTCCGATGGTAGGTTAGCGGTGTAGTAGTAGGGTATCGGGACCTGTTGAGCGTGTGATAGTGCGCCCACCATTTACTCGTGATGCGATCCTTCTTCCTTGAGTCTCTTGATACTGCTTATTTTGTCCTTCTACGTGTTGAAGACTACATGGCAGCCTCAGATCAGCGACTAGTATAGTGGATATTGTACCTATGTACTTGTCGGTAACCCCACCAACCCAGCTGTTGTCCCGTGCAGCCGGCCAGCGCAGTGACGCCCTGAGGGTCTAATAAACGAGGTTTTACCGTGCAATACCAAATGCGCTGAAGAGGAAACCGTGACGTACACAAGCCAGCATACCCGACAAAATTACAGGCGAAAAACACGAAAAAAATACGTATGCAAAAACGAAAACGAAGAGAGTGATTACTACATTTATGTTGACCATTCTGTTAATACAGATCAGTCAACGACTCTTACCATCTCCCAACCAACGGTCACTGAACGCCCAAAGGAAACGAATGCGATCTTAACGTGTTATCTTCTCGCTGGGGTCGCTTGCCATAATAACACCCTCAGCTTGTCGTTGTGGAGCGTACCGGCCGCCTGGCGTACTCTTGATATATGCGTCCCTTTAAGCGCGTGCTGAGCATAGGGGAACATGCCTACCGTACTCCCCGGTAAAACTCGTATGAGTATATCGCAACATGATAATTGGACCCAGGATATTATATTTAGGTGCCATCGTTCAGTGACCAATATATAGTGTCGTAAAGTTGCACGCAGAAATAAAGCCAGCAGCATATGCGCTCAGCAAGTCCAACCCGACGCTGTAGCAAGAAACCGAAGCAAAGAGGGAGTCTGTGGTATAACTGGTGTTTGTAGGGCTGCGCCGCGAGAGTTCGACGGGAGAAAGTATCCATAGGGTTAGCCGCTCTCCGCTAGTACTCGCCTTGCCTGCCTGCGTTGGAAACGCTCTATATATGTTGTCGTACCTGCTTAGCGTTGTGTCTTGGATTGTCTGGCACGAGTAACGCTGGGTTCGGGTCCACCCGACGAAGGGGCGCGTCGGAGTTGGGGCGCTTCTGGCCGTTGTCGACCCCATCGATATCCGTGGCGGGACGTTCGTATATATTGTTGCCTCCTTGTGCCCTAGACACTTGGGACCGTTCTAACTCCAACATATCTTCCTATTCTAACTTAAAGTGTTATGTCCACGAACTCGGGGGTGCTGAGGCAAAAGGGATATGTGTGTTCAATCTGATTGGATCTCGAGCTTCCCATAGAAAAAACCGCACAGCAGTACCATCTTATTGCGCACTCCGAGTATATCAATAACAAGAGGAAATCATATCTTGCCTACCCTGAAAAGTACTGCTGTATTACATGTTTCGTCGGCTACGTAGCCATACAACAAAAATCCCGCTTTACGTTCTCCTACAGCACGGCTCGACAGGCGATGGTCAATATTATGCTTGCGCCCAAGCCGCAGCAGCGCGATCAAGGAAACGGCATCGAACCGGGCAACCTCGAGAGGGGAAGGCGAAAGGGCATTCCCCCCCAACGGAAGGAGAGGTCGCGGGGAACTGGGTTGGCCTGTCAAGATCGGGTGGAAAACTCTTCAAGATGCATCTTATGGTGCGCGATCGCCCTCGGAGCGCTCCTGAAGGGAAGCCCCTTGTCGTTTGTGAGTCTCCGGGTCCTGTATACGAGGCTAGATGCAGCCTATCAACGCAGTTAACACATCGTTTTACGTTAACGGTACTCTGGAGCAAGCGGCTTCTTATGTACCACGTTGCAGATGTACCCGGTCTGACATAGTTGTTCGGCGTGGACTACATATGTTTGGTCAGTAGCCGGAAATTCAGGATGTCTTTATAGAAGACCGACGAGATTGTCAGAGTGTACCATAGAGACACCGATATGTAGCATACATCTATAGGCGAGAGTTCGTTCTGCTGCGCCCTGTTATGTTCCCCACAGCGTATCGCGCAAGAGAAGAGAGGGGGGTTGCACTGAAGCCGTCTCTGCCAGAAGGGGTATTTCTCACCCTGTACCGATGTACTGGCATACTGTAAGCGTAAGCATCACCCGGCTGTGAAATATGGACCAACGTTTATTCGCCACGCATGGGGTTGGTGCAGAGGTAACACCCGCTTGAGTAACGCGGCGCATAAGTATCACCTTTCGAAGACGTATACTCCTGAAAATGTCGCTATGGGTACCATGCTCAATAAACGGCACAATGCGGAGCTCGAAGCATTCTCGGACAATGCTCAGATCAAGCCCGTACTGTCCATTGGTCGCTCTCGAACATCTCGTATTAGTGACGATGCCTTCAATCCAGGGTATTTTCTTGCAATCACATCGCGTCACCAAGAGAGTGTTTTAGCCCTGGCCTAAAATTGGAATACGTGTTTTCTGTACCGTATGCGGGGGATTCGAGGAAACCTAAAGAAGTAGGGGGTATGTATGCTTTCGGCGCTTGGGGTTGACCATAAGCACGTGGAGGGTGGGCATGAAGTGTAGAATGCCGTCGGTCCGTTTCGTTGTCTGCACGTGCCTGCCGACCAATGAATAAATGCGGAGCAGGATATTGTTATGCCGCTCTCCTCTGTATCTTCCACCCCCAGCGCATGCGCGTTGCAGGTTAGCACCTTGTAGAGTATCAAACCCGACAAGCATACATATGAAATGTCTGACCTACTGTGCATTTTTGAAGGTGGCCGGGTACGTGAGGCTAGCGCAGGATTCCCTGTCGGAGTGTTTTGATGGAACCACCGTCGAAACCGCTAGGTAAGCCCAATTGGCAATCGGGCATATGTGTGGATGCGTAGTCTAACGTCGGCACTTGAACGGCCATCTCTACCGTGACGAGATGGGAGGTAATCTGTTAAAATGTATGCGCAAATTCTAGGCTGGAGGGAGGCCGGAATGAAGGACCTCACGCGGTTAGCTTTTATTTCGTCGTGCATGCTGCACGTGTTATGTTTTTGTGATATGTGTGTTGTATTTAGTGCTTGGTCTTGTTGTCTACTTATTTACTTAGTGCAGGGGTTGTCTTTGGTTGTAGGCGAGATAAACCTTTCTAAACCGTTTGCGCGGATGAGGTCTATGTGAGGGGGTTCTGTTGCACTCGGCAGACAACGAAGCCGGCCCCATTTACTGCCGCACGTACGCCCAAGAGAGTCTTTGGGAGGTTACGGACGGACGCCTTGGTGGTTGCACCTGTGACTGGCGTGGTGTGCAACCGGCGTCAAGTCAAAGGACGAAACCAACATAATCAAGCGACCTGTTAGAAGGGGTGAAGTGGTTTGAGACTAGCAGCGTGTTGAATTTATACAGTAGTCGATAACGTGTACGTGTGGTGTCATGACGTAAACCGCGCAAGATATCCTACGTCACGAAAGAGCGGACTACGTGTCGGAAGCAAATGTTTTACTGATGCAAGGGGTGCGGCACTGAGTCAGGGAACGATGCGAACAGCCTGTGACGTGCTCGTCTAGTTAAAGTTGTGCCCCTCTTAACTCATTCGCCAATATGGTGGTTATGTTTCCCTCGTTTGCGTGACCATGTGCTACGTTGCAGAGCTTACCTCGCCATGGCCTTCTTGTGCAGGTTCTTAGGCGATCAGGTAAGGGCCCATCAAGGAGGCTGCGGTTGCTGGGCGCTTCGAAAAGTAGAATCAAATGCTGGTACCTCAATCTGCACTGCCCCTTGGCCTTGTTTGTTCCACCGTGGGTTCGGTGGAAGGTTAATACACGTTGAGGCTATTGGCGGTTCATCTGGAACCGTTGCGGTCGACGAGTGTGTATGCTTGGCGTGGCCGCCACGTTATCTATTCGTCGGTAACCATCGACTCATTTCACTCAACCGCGTTTCTGGGCATAGCAGCTGCCTTCGCACCTTCCATTTTCGATCGTTTGGTGAACACCGTTACCTCGAACTCCGTGAGGCCAATGGTATGTACCCTGTTACAGGTACATAGGTTTGGTGGAATTGACCAACCATGGCGTTGTGTTGCACCCCCCATTTCATACCGACTCGTTTCCGGTTTGGATGTACCCCTTTGCAACATGACATCGTTCACATCTACCGACATCTATCTGGGTGACTCGGACCACGACACAAAGTGGTACGCCTTCCACGTGGAAGATCTGGGCCAAACAACCACTCGATTTCAAGTAAACTAGGTGCTCCCCCCCTTTAGGTGGTAACACCGATGCTGCACGAGTTTCGACAGTAGAGCATACATATTATTAATATTTCTGTATGTACCATGTATGTCTCTACCCCACCGAAAGCTTCGCGCTTTTTCCCTCACCCACTCTCCTCCCCTCCCGTATGCCTCGATTCCTCCCTCTCACTATGTAATGGTCCGATGAACGGCCTACCTTCATTTCACGGTGGCGTCCTTTAATTGTGCCGAACCATCCCCGCGATATCATTCGTGTTTAACGAGTACAGGAGAAGAACGAGGAATATATCGCGTTCGCGAGGAGCATTGTGGACAGACTACCAGCAGAGGAAGTCCCCTCGGTGAGACATGACTGGAGGTAGATATCGACCATTGCACTAAACCTGCTATTATTCCATCGATAGCGTGCACCCTACGGAGTAAAGTAAACGGCGCTTGGCCAATATTGCCAGATATTACTGTTGTACAGTACCTTCCTTGTGCTCTTAGTTTCCGAGGATGGAACGAGCCAGTGTCTTACATGGGCATCATCCAGCGCTCAAGGTGGAGAGCGGCGACATTGTGACGCACCCCGCTCCGCTCACCTTGCGCGGACCGACTCCGCGGCACAGTGAGTTAGTGTTCGTGTGGGAAATATTGGAGATGCCGAGGAAATCATAGTTCGAACGACGCGGCTTAGATAACCGAGGCAATTGAACCACTTAATGATTGTTTATCGTATCGTATAGCATTGGGTATTGCGAGTGTATTCACAATGTGCATCCTCGGAAGAGGGCACTTTGGATTCCCTCCGAATTTTCTTCTGACATGGTTTTTGTGTGTGGACCGGTTCGATCGTACATTATGTTCGTGTATAGGACATGGATAACATGCTGCTCGTTTGGGAGGAAGAGTACCGAGTCATTAACTATAGCTCTGCTGGTTCCGGGATTCCTGTGAACCACACGAGCAATGGAGAAGGCGACCACTGCGCCCCCCCGGTGAGACAGAACCGTAGAGGGCGTGGAATGCTGATATGATGTGTGGTGATGTTGCCGAACGATGGTTGTTGTGGTTGGTAGATGATCCACGGCGACAGCCCTTGGTGGACGGTGTACCTGGTGTATACGCGCTATGGTATCCCGGGAAGGCCGCAGTTCGTTACTTGGAAGATGCTCCAGTTAGGAAGTCGGGTATTGGCTGTGTTTGGCTATTGCCGGAGCGTGGTTGTATTCAAGTTTTTACGCCTGCGCTATAATACAAGCGGTGCATGCACGGCCTGCATTCATTCGCACCACCACCTCCGTGTTCATCGAAGGAGCTCAAAGGGGAGCACCCATTTTTAAACGGCCTCCTTCGGCGCGACAAAGGCGAGTCTAAGCATCTCAGATAACTGCGACGAGTATCCCCCCCGACCATCTTGCGTTAAGCTCTTCGCTTGAACAAAATTCCACTAAAATTCCTGCACTTGCCTTTTGAGTCCTATCTATGTCCCTCGTATCATACGATGAAACCTGTATTCAGCCGGAGTATAACCGAATGCGTCGGGGTCAAACCACGGTCTACCTTCGCCAACTACTATGCCGTCACTTACGCAGTTGTTGCAACGTGGCGCGATAGGTGAAAGCCGTCGTCAATGAGAGAGATCTCTGCAACATCATTTTGTTGGCCGACCGGCGCATGAATAGGGATATTTGGCAGGGCATGGACGTCGAGGGTACACCTGCGAACATCAGGACAAAGGGACAGAAACGTCAGGGGGGGAACGTACCCGATGAAGGGATGGGCAGAGGTTGGGGGACATTCAAAGAGAACGTCGAATGGGGGGAGGTGGGAGAGGTCAGGGAAGAGACGGTGGGAGGTCCTAGGGCAGCGCTGCAGTCGAAGTTCCCTGCAGATGAAGACGTCGGGAACCGGGGGTACAGAGTCACTCCGCCCAATAAAGTGTCAACCGAGACGCTTATCGCCGACGTCTTACCGGAGCTGGAGCGTATCTCGAGGGTGATTGAGAGGTGGGAGTGGGGAAAACCAATATTCATATCTTAATACGGGTCAATTGGCGATTGATGTATTCGGTATGCTGAATAACTCCATACATATGTGTTGTTGGTAGTAGTGGCGACGAAGAGAGTTTTATACGATAACATGTTAAGCGCCTACAATCTGCTGCGATTGTGGGGCAAGCCGTGGTCCATGCAACCTTACGAACGTATTGTTTTCTTTATATTGGACGTCGTTGGGTGTCCGTCCTTTGTTTGACCTTCTTAATTTCCATGTACACAGTCGGCCGAACGATTGGTCGATTTTAATACGATTGGGGGATGTATTTTTGAAAGCTTGTCCTTTCGGTCGTTTTTCTTTCCATCCTGCCTTTCATTATGTGTGCACCATGGCATCCAACATGTTGTTCCGACCGGCGGGAGCGACACACAGAGCAAGTACAGCTTTGTTGAACTTTTAGTCAATGTGTAGGAGGGTGAGAGAGATTGTGCTATTTCTGAAAAGCGAGTTGCAATTCCTGGTTAAGCCTGCGGCCTGTAGCCGTTCTCTCCGCGTGGCAGTGGCTGATTGAACCAGCTGGAAACTGTACCATTTTACGAGAGCCCACGACTCCATTGAACCGGAACATGTGCTGTCCCGTGCCGACCACAGCCATGTCAGAAGAGGTTTAAGGCGAGACTACGAGGGGTGCTTCGTTGACGGTCTTGTACATTTTTCTTTTTTCTGTGGATATTAGTGGAAGTGTCCATGAAATGTTTCATACTTTTATGGAAGCACTTCTTAGGAAGCTTCCATGCAAGTGATAGAAGCTTCCACTACTGCCATCGAAGTCTTACCCCTTTCCACCTTTGTTTTTGAAAATGCGGAAGCTTCCATGGAAGTAGTCGAAGCTTCAATGGAAGTGGGGGAGGTCTTGGAAGCTTCCACGAAAGTTTCCATGGAAGCTTCCGTGAAAGCTTTCAATGCAAGCTTCCACGACTTCCATGGAAGCTTTCGCTACTTCCACATAAGCAGCTTCATTGGGAGCTTCCATCGTATTCGGTTCAAGCTTTCAAAAAATTACGGAAGCTTCCACTACTTCCATTGCAGCAGCTTCCATGGAAACTTGCACAAATTCCATGGACGCTGCTACCATGGAAAGTTCAAACACTCCCACGGAAGCAACGGAACGACCGGTGGGACAATATCTCCCTGAGAGATCGAAACATTTTACAGGATGTACATGGCAGGCTAGGCGAAAGACTGGAAGCTTACGTGATAGCGATTTCCATGAAAGCGACGGAGGTGTTCGAAACTTTCGTTAGGCTTCCATGAAAGTGCAAACTTTATCCACGAAACTTCGATGGTAGTCAAGGAAAGCCATAAGGAAGTACGTTGAGCTTCTCTAACTTCCTTGGAAGCTTTAATGGGTTAAGGTTAGGGTTTTGATTAGGGCGAGGGTTTACAAAACTAAGAAAATTCCACCACTTGCATGGAGGTATCAAGTAAGCTTACAGTACCCTCATGGAAGTTTGAAAACTTCTATGGAAGCTTTCATGACTTCCGTGCAAGCTTCCGTCACGCCCGTGGAAGCTTTCACGATATACATGGGAGTGTCCGATGATAGCTTACGCACGGAAGTTTTCTCCACCTCCGTGGAAGTTGCCAGTACTTCGACTGCCTCTTTCATGGAGGCTTCTGGAAGTTGTTATAGCTTCCATGAAAGCTTCCACCACTTCCAGGGAAGTTTTCATAACATTCATGGAAGCTTCCACTACTTCCACGGAAGTTTCCATGAAACCCATGGTAAATTCCAGCACGTCCGTGAAAGCTCCCATTGCTTCCATGCAAATGTCTATTCACGTTTCCATGGAAGTAGTACGCTTCCATGAGGGAAGTGGAGGACCTTCCAATCAAAGAAGCTTCCAAAGCAAAAGTGGAAACGTTCACGGCAGATTGGGAAGCTTCCATGGAAGCTTCTGTGAAGACTTTCAGTGCTTCCGTGTAAGCTTCCATGGGCGTTTGCGCCACATCCATAGAAGCAGCTTCCGTGCAAGCTTCCACAACCACTATGGAAGTGTTAATGGACCGCTTCCTTCCATGGAAGCCTCCATGTGGGCTTCCATGGAAGCTTCTACTCATACTTCTATGGAAACGTTCGTAAAAGCTTCCACTCTGAAATCTTCCGTGGAAGTAGTGGAAGCTTCCACGACTTGTATGGAACTTCCACGACTTCCATGGAAGCGTCCACCGCTGCCATGGAAGCTTCCACCACTTCCATGGAAGCTCCCATCAACTTCCTAAACAAAAATAAAGAATGGACCAGAGCGTCCATTGATAGCCGGGCGCACGAGATGCACATTTGCTCGCACGTCGTGTTTTTGTAGCTAAGAACGCATTTAATAGTAGCATGTGGTCATCAATCGGTAAATCCAGAGACCATATTTTATCTGGACGTGCGCGTAACAGAGGTATTCATTTTCATTAACCCTAATGCTATCTTCTTCGCTGCCTGTTCGCTTTTTGAGTGACATATAGGTCGGGTATGTGCTCAGGAGTGGGTGGAATATTCTACCACAGGTGAGAACGTTGTTGTGAAAATTAGACGTCGGAACTTTTGTATGCGATACTGCGTCTGTATTTCAGTGAAAAAACGAAACAACACCTGCAGGCAGCGTGCATAGATAAATGTTGCACCGTTATTGAAAACGACAATAGGCAAATGGGAATTCTTCAGGACGGAAACATGTAAACAAAAAAGCACGGAGCCTACCCCTACGGTACATATTAATCCGCAAATTCACTGCGCGCCAACCCCCTCTCACTCAAACATTCGCCCAGCGTCATGGCCTACACGAACATTGTCAAGGGCGAGAGACGAATCGCTTTCCAATCGATCACGGTCTGCACCAGGGTCATGACGGAGTTTCCCGGGATCTGCCGCTACAGGTTTGGGATGCGTAGATGGGTGCCCTGGGGGTGCGCGCACGCCAACGGTGCTGTTGGGTACTGCTGTTAACATTATAACGCGTTTGATGAACAGAAGGGTACCGTGATGTCAACTTCAATTGCGACTTCTTTTCTACCGGCTGGGGTGTCTCGTTCGGAACACGGGACAAATGTTTTCGTTATTAATAGTATTGTAGTTCACAAGTAGTATCTCGCCTTAGCTTCTCGTGTTTACGGACAATCAGTCCCCGTCCTTCCGGGTTCGTGCACGACGTTACGGTAAAAGTCGTCGGTTAAGTTGAACCACCCGCTTAACCTTCACTGGGTCGATATAGGACGCAGCACCACCGTAACCAGTGACATCTCTACTACAGATCGAAACGCGATGCAGCACCACGGCCATGAATGCCTAACCGTCCGCAGAAGTACGGCGTAGCTCGTCAGCCGCGGAAGTTGCGCCAACAGCACGCTGTAACCTCTCCCCGGGGGCTGGCGGGCTCAGCCTTGCTTTCCGGCCCCGCTCCCCTTTTCATGTATTTGCACCCGGAGTAATACGTGATGCCTACGGTAGGCGTTGTTCTTTTTCCGACCGTGCGCAACTGATATCTCTGCTCGATGCCCAGGCCGCACTTGGTGCACTGTTTACTGTTGGCTTTGGCCTCGACGCTGTGCCCGGTCACGTACGAGGCAATGAGGGAAGTCTACAACTCGATCCTGCCCGAAAACCGCACGCCTGCTCCACCGCTGGAGGACTGGGGTGGGATGGCCGGCATATGCAACAACGTGTTCTGTAGGTAGGACAACGGGCGCACGGCGTGGCGCCAATGCATATATTCGCGTAGCATATCGGAGCCAAACCGAGGACTAAACAAAAGACGAGAGGCGCGTGAAACAATAAACACCAGGCGACGAGCCTACGGCAGACATGCATTGGGGTCTGGTTGATCTTTGGCCAATGTGGGACAAACATAATAACCGAACGTTTCGTAGGCCTTGTTGAACTCCATTCATCTAGTGTGCATTGAGGCAATTCCGAGCGTTACCCGAATATTATATGGATGACCAGTGACAGGTTTCAGCGCTACATAAATAGTTAACTTCGATATTTTGCCTGAATGTGAAAGCTTAAAGTTTCAGGGTCGGCGACGGTTTCGATAATTATTGCTCCGGCCGTTGTCGGTACCGGGTCCACGGTTAATGATTCGAAGCATTCTTGCGGCTACCCTGAAACTTCAATATCTGTCGCCGCAAGTGTTCCTCTCCACTGCCCCATATTCTTCCTGTTGTTTCGAGGGCTGCTTTCGATATGTCCCGCCCGTTACGTACGTGGGTTGTGGCCCTTCGTCGCAATGGTGTACAGGGATTTAACGATGTACGTATGGCCACCCGCCCATACGAAATCGAACCACGCTGCGTTTTTCGTCCTTCTACAAGGTCGTTCGAAATCTCCACGAACTACGTCGGTTTCGGACCCAGAGACGCGAAGTTCGACATCGGACCAGCAGACTCCAGGACTGCACCCTCGGTTCCTTCGTTTGGCCTCCAGGCCCCATCCGTCGCAGAGGGGACTCACGGGTCGTCTACCTGTCTGGCATGTGGAGCGGAAGGCTCGCCGTGGTCTGCGTCGAAGGCAGGGACTAATGTTGCGCAGCAGCCGCAGTCCGATAACGACGTGCATCCCCCTTCCCAGACTCATCCACAGCCGTGTTACTCGCAGCAGAAGGTCGACGTTGCGACGGTCGAGAGACTACCGACGGACGCGACGGCGAGGGTCGTACCTCTTGATTCTTTGGAAAGCGAGGAATTATCCGTCAGTAGTGAGAGACATTTTGAAACCGGAGCGACAAGCTCCGGCTGTCGCGTGAGCGCTCACTGCCAGGAACAAACGAGCGACGTGGTAGATGTCGACTTGCGAGGGTGCTTCTTCGAAGAGGAAACACCCCAAGACCGGCGGCAGACGGTGACAGTGCCGGCAGGAAGTGCGGACCTCGGTGCGGCACTCGTCAGTGGCAACGTCTCGTGCGACATTGGAGTTGAGAACGTCGACGGGAGCGCTGTCAACGACCTCACAGGATGTGAACTCAGCTTCTTCGGTGAAGAACGAGACGATGATGATCTTTGTTTGTCGGAGGGCTATTTGATGGACGCGGTGGATGCACTGATGGCCTCACCTCCCCTCGATGGAGAGATGGAGGAGGAGACCGTTGGTTGGGTTTAGGTCGGGGTTTTGCCTTTGTGCGACAGGAAGATGATTGACAACTGCGACAGGAACATAATTGACACCTGTATGTCAGTGGGTTTGAAGCGGCAGGATACCGTAATTTTTGCTGGGGTAGATATTTCGCGCATGAGGGAGGTATGTTCGTCAAAAAGGCATTTGCTTTATCTCAGCCGTAGTGCTGGAACCAATGCAAACCAGGCATGCATCTGGTACAGACATCGCTCACAGGGCCCACCGGCACTACTAACGTCGCCCGGATGGGTGTGATAAGGTAACGGGCACTACAGAGCTGACCATTTTCATCAGTATACCGCGTGTAATACGTTCTGGTGTACCTGCTTACTTGGTAAGGTATTTACGCGGGGCCGATTCTAGGCCGCTGTGTGTTCTTGGTTCTGGAACTAAATTATCGGCGCATCTCAAGGTCGTCAGAGTGCGCATCGGAAACCATAGGAGAGGGTTGTTGGCAAGCGAAACACTCATCACCACGATTGATTCAAAAGTGGTCTGGCGCGCTTGGTGGAGCACGACCACGAAGGTGTGCTGGGTCGGTTCTGGTTGATGCGTGTGTGAAACACGATGAATTGGGTTGAACACCACTACGAGCGTTTGCTTGGGTTTTCTGGGTTGGTGTGTTGCAATGGTAACACGTCATGAGAGCGGCCGCGAGTGCAGAACTCATACATTCATACAATAGTAGCCGTGAATGAAGTACCTTACTTCCTCTGTGCCTTGGTATTTTTCCATGAGGACTCGTGTTATGCAACGTTATTGCCTTTTTCTTTGCGGTTGAAACGATTTGGTGATAGGTGGAGAGAAGTTACAGTATGGCCCGAGGAGGTTTAAACCAAGAAAAAGTATGATATACTGCACGTGCTGTACCAAATCGCCACGACTAAACGTCGAGTATATGCTATATGTTACCTGACAGCGAAATCTGCTTTAATTCCGTAGACCACGCCCATGCATTCGTTGCCGACGACTCCTTGGGCTGTTCAGAAAAGGAGGGCCTTTACGCTAACAACCACCAAAGATGGGCTTTACTTTGATAATAGAATGCTAACAATAGCAAACAAGGGCGACGGTGCGACTGACGGTGGCGGCCCGCGACTACCAACTGCTACTAACAGAGAGATAAGGTCGACGACACGAGAGCCCGAACGACCGAGCGCCCCAGCGACGATATCCAAACAAACACTAGAACGAGGCTACACTGGCAGAAACGAGCCGAAACTCGCCAAACCGCAGGCAAACGGCACCGCAATGAACCGAACAACAACACAATGCATCAGCACTTAAGCAAAACGCGACAAACGCATCCTGGGGCAGCTGTCTTGACTCAACACGCCTCAAATCGCGCCAAAACGCTCTAAACCGCGGTGACGCGAAGTCAAGCGCACATAGAACTGGCGATAACGCCTTCTAAACCGTTGTCGGTGTTGTTGCTGTTGTTGTTGTTGTTGTTGTTGTTGTTGTTGTTGTTGTTGTTGTTGTTGTTGTTGTTGTTGTTGTT
>JBBMKB010035785.1:0-16428 GCA_037833945.1 Alaria marginata | reverse complement strand
TAAGCACAGTAGTCAATGCAAATGCCACGTCATCATACTGGGTACGATGAGCCCGACATACACATTCTATGGAAGATAGAAAACAAAATGAACAAAACAGACAAATATGCGACTACACAACACATAGTATACCTGGCACCAGGTACGTACATGTCAAGCACGGCGCAAAAGCACCATCGAATAATAGTGTGGGTCGAGCGGCGGCACTCTCGATCTCTCGATCGACACCTTTTACTTGTACAAATTAAAGCTGTTCAAACTTGTCTTTCAGAAGACAGTGCGAAAGACCGGCGCTTAGTTATATCGTACTACCAGGTATAAACTAGTAAACTCTTCTACCTACTACTGTACTGGTATTATTCTATACACGAAGAAACTGCTGTATGTACGCAGTTGGTGCCGCAGTTTTGGCCAGAAAAGCATACGATACGAGCGAGTAGTTCAGGCCTGCCGTTACCACCGCGCATACATACGTATCATGAAATACCTGGTACGCAGCATCAACCAAACTGAATTTCGACCAAAATCACAACCAAGTTCAAAATAGCTTCATACAGCGCATACAGAACATATTCTGCCGCGAACCCGCCGGCTCGTAGGGCGCCGTGGTCAAGGGTCGTTGCTCTATCATAGAAGAACGTGATCACGTTGTGTATATTGCATGTTATTGAGCAAAAACAGCATCAATCAGTGGAGTTTGGCCAACGAGATCGTTGATAAGTCGTTCGTCGTTTACCACACCGCAAAATTTAACCACACTAAACCCAAGTAGTTTGTCACCAAAAACGTGGAGGACATTCTAAAGGGTTTAAGTCTACTGTAGTCTACAGCAGTAGTCTTCTACATGCTGTGGTTACGGGCACATACTATTATCATGCCAAGTATGTATCTCTGGTAAGAATGACGCTCGCGATCAGCACTGATACTTAGTCATGACCAGCGATTCTACCTGCAACCATACCGTGCTTACATGGCAAAAGTGGCCGGTTCGCCCTTGTTCGTGCGCCGAATATTGCGCTCCGTCTCCTGCCGCTCCCGTGCCACCTTCGGGCCCCAGAAGAAGCTCTTCGGCAGGCCCGCGGGGGTCTTGAAAGGGCTGTTATTTACGCCTTCGGCCCATCGACTAGTATCTATAATAGAAGAAGGCGCAGTCGCAGGCTTACTATTATTAACACGTGATACCTCAGCTCTCCAACAGCTAGCACGAGTGACTTCGCTGTTGACCCCAATGCTGCTTCCTCCGCTGCTACTGCTGCCGCTTAATCCACCTGCTGCTGCTGCTGCTGCTGCGAAAGTAGTAGCAGTGCTGCTGCTTCTGTTGTTGTTGTTGTTGTTGTTGTTGTTGTTGCTGTTGCTGTTGCAAAAATAATTCTCCCTCCCGGGGCATCGTTCACCAGGGGTGGTTCGCCTGGCGTTCCGGCGAAGCAATAGTGATGATGATGGGGCTGATGTCTTGCAAGCGATAGTCGAGCTTTCGCACACATCGTGCTCGAGGAATTCGATCGAGTCGAACTTGGATGGCGGCTTGGAAGTGGGGGTCGCTAAGAAAGTGTCGCGCCCGCCGTCGTAGAAATTGGATACCTGCATCCTTCCTCTCCCTTGTCGTAACCTCACGCAGCAGCTCACCTCACGCAGCTCACACCTCACGAGAGAGGGTGTACGATACGAGTAGTATAACCCTAGCCCCCTACTAAAACCCGAAACCCGAAACCTAACCCCAACCCTAACCCCAACCCAACCAACCAACGTCTATAATAGTCTCCTTTTCGTCACGTACATCGCGCGTCAACCATCATACATACGTAATAATATTAGTGTAAAGTATGATGATGTGGTAAGTAAGGTTTGTAACCTCAAATAGTTGGCACAAAAGGGGGTGGCTTGCAAGGGTTGAACATGCACAGAAGATTACGTAATGAAAGGTGGTAATGTTCTACTGGTATCGATAATCCTATCATATCCTAATCTGTACGTTTTGTGCTGCTGCTGCGGCAGTACGAACGAACACGGTTTGAAAGTGTGACGACTAGAAGACTACACATCGAGAGCGAAGAAAGTATTTCAGTATGATGCTGCACACTATTTCTGACTTATTTCTGCACTCTGTACGCACGCATTTTTCGGTTTCATCTCTTCTTCATGGATGGGCGGTGAAACGTGAAAAAAAGCTAAAAAAAGGCGAAGAAACGGGTGGGTGTGGTATTTATTTACTAAGCATTTTTACGTCTATTTCACACCAGTCAGTAGCATAATAAGGTGAACCCTCCTCTGGTCATATCCATCCGCGGACTGGAAGATAGTTTGTCTACGGTACGACCCAAACATTATTACAACAACTATTATTAATAGTCTGTATCTGGTCCATATGATACGAACAGTAGTAGTAGTATGGTGCTGTGTCTAATGATTTTCTTTGGTGAGATCGCTGGCAAATTTCCATATGATACGAACAGTAGTAGTAGTATAGTATGGTGCTGTGTCTAATGATTTTCTTTGGTGAGATCGCTGGCAAATTTCCAGTATGTATGTGTATGTATGTACCAGGTATATTTTGTTGTAGTAATTTGTTGGTTGGTTTCAGGTCGACGGGTTAGTTATTATTTTGCGAAGGTTTGCTGGAAATAAATCACGAACCAACCTATTTTTTTGGCAAACAACTGCGAAACCTTTGACCTTAGTCGCTTCGCTCGTGAGAAAAGCATTGTCAATCGCTGACAAAAAAAATAGTATGCATATGCATAATAGAGTCATCCCACGGCGGTAGGGGTGCAGCAATAAGTTCCTGAGCTCCGACCTCAAGCCTCAAGCCAAAGAAAAGCCGAATATTATGCCGTTATACAAATTAATTATCATTACAATTAATAACAAAGATGTCAGGAGACGGTCAGTCAAGGAAAAATGTACAGCGGTCAAGGGAGTAAAACCGAGCTGTGTACACTAAAACCTAGTACTTAGACGTCC
Source organism: Alaria marginata (assembly GCA_037833945.1). Classification (NCBI taxonomy): domain Eukaryota; class Phaeophyceae; order Laminariales; family Alariaceae; genus Alaria; species Alaria marginata. The sequence continues at coordinate 13,467 of JBBMKB010035785.1, read as the reverse complement.
GTCAAGGTATTTTTTGAAAAAAAAATTGCCGTCCGTCAAGGGGTGAAAGTAAGTGCCGTCTCCTGACATCTTTGATTAACAACCGCATTAAATTCAATACGAAGCCCGCTAACGTCCAGTCGGCAGAATAAACAGGCTAATCGTTTTCCGGCCGTTCTATGGATGAATACCATAAAAACAGTGCCTAAAAGACAACATTATATTCCTAGCACTTGCTGCTTGAAGTACGAGATACCCCTTGGATACAATCCACCAGCCAATATATATAATATGTAGATGTTATTATGTTCGTTTGATCAATCCTGCTTGCTGCTGACGTCCGTCCGTATTATTCAAGGAATTATCATACTGTACGTTTTCTTCCCTAGGAGGATGTCCATGAAAACGGGAACAACAGTCCGTGATAACGTCACCACTCACCACAACATCATCACCAATCGCAACCCCCATTGATAACGTCACTCGAAAATGGTATTCTTCGACGAGTCAGATCCCATGTTTTGCCCTTTACGTTGTGTTTACCAAAAATAAAAGTACTACTAATAGTGCGTGCGCTGTCTTCAGATAGATTAATGTTAAAAAATCGTTATTTCTATCCAACGACATCATCAGCACACCCAGAGCCCGTCTTGTTGTGATGGTATTTGTTGTATACCAGTATGTACAGCATCATGGTTACTATGTGATCCAAAAAGACAACGTCGAAACTATATATATATACCCCGGATGGTATCAAAATTAGGGTATGTGATATAATATCCGTCGAACCAGTCGTGCCCCCCGTAGCGCTACCACTGCCGTTGCGGCGTTCCAAAACACTATTTCCACCACGTAGTAACTTCTCTCCCCAAAGGATGACTTCGTATTGCACGCGGTAACCCGGGGCTCGTATGTCCTGACCGGCGCTACTACAGACGGTCCTGACTACACTCGCCTGACGGTCCATCAAAACGATCGTAACAAAAAGTGGCAAAACATGGCTACGCCTCGTAGTCACAATACATTTCAAAAAAATAATACGGGTGTGGTAACGATTCGTACTACAAAAAAACGAGTACCACGTTCGTACGCGTTTTGCAGTCATCGCGGTGGTGTTTCGCTCAAACGCATCATTCCTCGAGTGCCGCTCAGTTTTGCAGTATTCCGTGCCATTCACATTAAGCGGAAACAATGAGATCTTCCTGTTGAAGTCTTGCCCCAAGTTTCGACCATGAGCATAACAAAATAGTGGTCGATCTTGGTCAATTGTTCTCGACTCGAACACCGGGCCGGCGAAAGATGTTTTGCGCAAGGTCCTATATATTAAAGAAACTAGTTTGATTTTTTTTAACCCTCCAGCATAATGTTGAACTGTCGCCGCCCCCCGTCTCCAAATTTTCTCTGAATCGCCCTCCCCATGGCGCAGACATCTTTGGTCAAAGCACACTGCCATCGCTCAAGCTTACATTGCTAGCACAGGGCAAACGACTATGATAGCAACGGAATTAGTAATAATGCTGCTCGTAAGCTACTCTTACATTTGAGTGCAGCACAAGTTTGTGTCTGTGACAACAGCCATAAGCCGCCAGCAACGAGGGTGTGGCCACTAAAAAAACATGCATACCGTGGTACCCACGAGAAAAGTGTGCAGCCTGCATCATCATAAAACAAAACTCCTCAAAAATCTCCGATTCAATGCCCGAGGGCACTATTAATACCACGAGCAACAGAGATTTACTTCAGCACCAAAAATACCCTCCTTGCACCAATAACATTAATAGCAAACACTTCAAATCTCCGACTCAATGGCCGAGGACAAGTACCACAAGAAACGGAGACGCGGTAACCCCAGGGCTAAAAACACCACCCTTGCGAGCCACGCCGACGACATGAACCACATTCAACAACTACCTATCATATACCCGTGAGGAGGGAGATAGAGCCGCACACTCAAAAATACGGCTATCATACGTATCAAACGCGAAAGCGCAGCGACCACACCACCTATAATCTACTCGTAGGGAGACAGAGCTCACATCCAACAACACGGCTATAAAACGCGACAGCACAGCAGGCACAGCGGCATAGACGCAACATCGCCGCAATACGCACGCTGCGGTAAGGGCAAGCACCTACACTAATTCCAAGTCCTTTGTCCCCAAATGGTTGGTGCAGAGCTAAAAAAGGGTTTTTAAGTTTGGGCGACTTTCGAGAAAAATTGGAAGCTAATAAGCCAGACAATGATGTTTGCAAAAAAACACACCCTTGGCTAACGAAATGTTTCAAAAAATACCCTTGGCTAGTTGCTTCAGCTTGGGCGTCCTCGCCAACAGCCACAGCGACGTCGCCAGCGAGCAGAAGTGGCTGAGCAAGGTGTTGGTGTTAGCTTGCACAATGAACACGTCAAGCGCGCGGAACTGCGCTTGGGCCACTTCCGCCGCCGCCGCGCTCCCCACCATCACAGACGGCTGAAAACCTGAAAATATACAGCAGGCACAGGAATGGTATTGGGTTACGGGAATGGTGTTGGGTTACGGGAATGGTATTTGTTGGGTGACGGGAATGGTGTTGGGCTACGGGAATGGTATTGGGTTACGGGAATGACGTTGGGTTACGGGAATGACGTTGGGTTACGGGAATGGTGTTGGTTGGGAAATATGTGGGATTGAAAGCGGTACGTGGCACTATCGAGTGGGCGAAACCTGGAAATCGCCAGACATGGGAAGGGTGTGGGCTGGGAATGGTGTGGGGTTGAAAGAGGTAGAATTATCGAGTGGGCGAAGCCCGAAAATCACCCGACATGGGAAGGGTGTGGGTTGGGAATGGTGTGGCGTTGGAGGAGGTCGAATTCTCGAGTGGGATTCGTAGAGAACTCGGGCGCGGGGGCAGGGCCTGTGCACGGCAAGAGGTTGGATCTTTATGAAAAAAAAACATAAAATCAGCCGTCGACGTGAAGTCAACTGAGGGCTTATTTCCGGACCGCCCGCAAATTTAAACACCACCAGATGTTATGGAGTGCGATACGTAGATGGATAAGCTATAACATTTGACCAGGTCATTGCTGAAGTGAACCCATGTCATAATTGTCTGATGGTCTATAAGAGTATGTCACGTCCCAAAGGTTGTCAAAGTGGTCGAGAATACTTAGTATAGGCGACAGTGATGTTCCCAAGGGACTTTGGAGCATCATCGCCCCTTGCTATTAGTACGATATATCCTGTTTTTGCCTTGTGTCTGAGCTGTGAGGTAACGGAGATGAACAAGACACCTTGAACCATAAGGAGACAGCTACCCAGCGACGACTATCCCTCCGTCCCCTCGGGACTCTAACTACACAGATCTCGGCTTGGTATAGTGGGCAACTGTCCGGGAAACAATCCAGGGCCAACAGGAGAATGCAACGAGAACACATGGAGAACATCCATTTTGGTCGTTTCTTCATAAACATCTTTCGAATGGGTCGCAACGACAAACCATACACTCATCTCTCATTGCCGGAGGTAGCTATGTGAGACGACACACATGTGCACGCTCCTTCAGGAATCAACCGAATGTTCCCGCCAAGAGGTTGCAAGGCACGAAGCGCCATACAACGGTGGGCTATTGATGCTAGGGCCAGATGGGGCACAATCGACTACAGCAAAGCACGCATTAGCCCTCCCCCACGCCTTGAAACCTGACCACAAAGGTCGGTGACATATCTCGGCCATACCAGGGAGGCCTTCACACACTTTCCACCAACAGCAAGCCATCCAACACCGAACCACGATCAACGCCATAACACGCAGTCACTTCTGACAAAAGATTACCCCCTTTAGACCCACGTTCTATTGACATAATACTTGAAAATAGTATAGGGTCCTTCTCGCGGTAGTAAAAGAACTGCATCCAAAAATTGGGGGATAAACTACTTGGTTTTAGTAGAGGAGGGTCCTGTTCGTGGTACGAGTTCAACGGTAAAGCCCTCACCTTGGGAGTACAAAACTTTCGCCACCAGCGTTCCCACGATCTGCTCTGCCCCGATGAGAGCCAGCAGCATACCCGCAACGTTGATGTACAGCCCCAGCTTCAGAGAGTTCCGCATGCGCAGTTGCGCATCGTCCACCTCTGCCATACTCCCCAGTCGCCTCCAGCCCTTCGCCTTCAGTGTGTACCCCCATGTCCTGTCACAACGTTAAGACGGGTTGGAAAGACGTTCGCATGTTTCAGATGAAAGTGCGTATGATGGCGGGACGAGCATGCGGGAATCGAGGTCATGGCTATACATCTTCTCTGCCGCCTTGAGCTACGCCTCGACATATCTGTAATCGCGGAATTAAACCTGCACCTCACACACATTCGTTCAAAATTGTTTTCCAAGCGTCCAAAAAATACTACCAGGTACCTGGTATCTGTTTTAGAGTGAAAAATGAAAAACGAAACGAAATATTTTTTCATGTCCACGAACTAAGTCATTTTTCGCGTCCAAATAGTTCAAACATTTTTTCGGGTCCAAAAAAATATTTTTCGAGGGGCAGCCACCAACGACTCTCTCTTAGTGGACGCCGTTATCAGAGTTACAGCGATCCACCACACGCCAGACGAAGATTGCACAGAGTCATGGGTGCACGCACTGCACGACCATGTTGGCCCTGGCCTTCATGGAGAGCAACACCAATAAAAAAAAAAGTCCATTCAGACACGGGCGCTACCGAGGCAAGTCGCAAGAAATGAAACACGATCAACTGCATACGAACTTCGAGGTGTATATCTAGAATAGCGGTGCGCGCGCCATGCCACGCCAGGCGCAACCCGTGCAACGCCGGTATGCCGCTCCTCTTGAGCCCCCCAGCGACAATAACACCTTCACAAAACAGCGCGGCGTGTTTACCAAGGGACACGAAACGGGCCGCCAATAAACGTCGAGAGCGAACACTGACTTGTTTTCGCCCTCTTCGAGGTGCTATGATACAATACAGAGTAAAACTCCTCCGACATCCTATTACGGGGGGCCATAGTAAATAGGACCAAATATCGTTAGTAAAAATAGATAAATATATCGGTTTTTGTGTTAACCGTAGGTCCTATTTACTACGTAATAGCTTGCGTCAAGTCCGCAGCTGCCGTTATCTACCGAGCGAGCGTGTCAGGCTCTTCGGTCGTAGCGACACCCGGTCACCCATCCGCAGCTGCCGTTATCTACCGAGGATTTTTAGTTTTTCGGCCACACCGACACCGAATGGACCGATCGGTTCCTCGTAAGCAATTAAGCTTTTGCGTCTCACCAGCAAATGCTTGCGCCCGAGCAAGCGAGGCTCGCCAAAGCAAACGCCACTCCGTTCCCGAGGATGTTGCCGCGCGCGGAGCGGTTGGTGACCGCGTTGGAGAAGAGCAGGATAATGAAAGCCACCGTCGACAGGATCGTTTGACACCACCACGACAGCCAGCTCACCTGCAGCGCGCCCGTGGACAAAGAAGAAGTAGCGGGGGGGGGGGGAGTCACGCTTTCAAAATTCGGCGCCATCCAAGTTCAAGATCGCTAGCAAGATGGTTTAAGTTCGGACAGAGTTCAAGCACGGAACCTTGCGGCGAGAGTCTCTGGTGGCCCGGGTGCCCGGATCGCTTCCCTTGGGTACTCTCCAACGAACAAAGTCGGAGCGGCAGTATACCCGGCAGGAACTGCGCGCACAAACGTTTGGGTAGCGCGGGAAGGGACGCTGAACCGGGTCCACGTATTGCCCCAGGCCGTGATCCTGGTACATATCTCCCCGACAAATAGTCACGCCGAGGTTAGCGCTTCGGGGACCAAGTCGACCGGCATGTAACTGTACCTGCAACATGCGTGCTCTCTCGTTGCTCCGAGCATCGAATCCTTCTAGTGATAGTACCATTGCCAAATACGTGTCCCCAAAAACGTGGGGTGCAGTTCAAAACGTATTAAAACAGAAAAACCATGCAATTAAAACAGAAAAGCCATGAAATTAAAACAGAAAAGCCACGCAATTAAAACAGAAAAGCCATGTAAGTCGCCGGTAAATGCAGACCCGTGGGTTGAGTAGGAATCGGCAAGACACGAACGCGGGCATCCCGGCAACGTGTGACTTCAATTCTTCTCTGCCTGCCTTGTAGGCACTGCGAACTGAATTTGAGCGAGTCAGATTGACCGCACCGAGTAAAACTGTTTCTAGTCGGCAACGTCTCAGGAGGCCAGCCGACCTCGTGACCTATGAATATCACAAGGACGTAAACGGCAAACGGCCTTCTACAACGAGGATCGAATGCAACACATAATTCGCAAAAAAAAACTGAGCGTGGACTTTTCAATCGGTCGAAAGTCACAAGCTGCTGCATTATTGATCATACATTCAGCAACACGAGAAACACGGAACACGCGTGGCCGGCGGATCACTTAGCTTACAAAGCTGAGTGTCGATCACCCAATGGGTCGAACAAAAACAGCTCTATCATACGTATTTCAAACAATTTGATAAAATACCGGTAGAGATACCATGTGAAGAACCCACACACCTGCCGAAACACGGTTGCGTGACGCTTGAGCTGCTTGGCGACATTCCTGCGGCCGACGAAGAGCAAAAAGAGTATTGGGAAGCGGTGTCGGGGAATCGAATTGGGTGCGGAGACGATAGCAGCCTGCAGGCGATGTCGTAGACTTCACTACGCCATAACGCTACAGCAGTGCAACTATTCGTGCTGCCCACTCAGACTGCTTCGTCGTCGCGACGTCCCTATCTGTTTTTGGGGGAGCCGAGCCAACCACAACTAATAGCTCAACACACGGTTTTACCACAAGAGCTGTCAGAAAAAAAAAGTATAATTGGTAGTCTGAAAAGCTTCAACTGTACAATCTGAAAAACTTCTACTGGTACACCACAGCATTCCAGCGCACACCCCAAAGGTGAGGAGACTCGTCTATCACCACAAAAGCAACGTCGGCGAGGCCTTGCCCGTTTCGATATACAACATCGTCGTCGCCAAATTACAGAGGGGGCTCTACTGTCAAAAAAAAATCTGCCGATATATAGCTTGAGCGTCATGATACAGCACAAGTCGAACGTATCGTGCCACATGATACCTGCAAACTCCTGTTGCACCGGTTTCAAAGGTAACCCAAAGAACGTACTTCGAAGTATCATATACACGACTGCACAACAAAGCCGCACCCGAGGGGGGGAGTTGCAAGGCTGGAGGCGGGTGCCTGAAGCGCTGATTCGGCAAGGTTGGCCAAAAAAAGACAGCGTGGCTACAGCAGTATTATACAGTGCGGAAAGTGCACTGCCAGGTACCTTGGAACTGTAAAAGTGCGTTTCGTGTTGGGAGGCATCGACGCGTTCACACATCCACATGTGCGTTCGGTCACCATCTCCCTTCAGGTCGTTCGTCTAAGCTGAATTCGATTGTCCCAAATTAGATATCATACGTGTAGCCCTAACTTCTTCAATAGATATCATAGCTGTGCGCTGACTACATCTGCAGCTGTCATCGGCGTGTATAAGCGACAGCAGGGTCATGTAAACACGTGATCCGAGCTGTCTTGAACAGCTATCTAGTTGTACGCGGCTCAAGGCATGTAAAACATAGCGTTGTGCGCAAAACTTAGCGTTGTGCCAGCATTGTACGCCGATGGCTGAGGAATCGGTGCATGACGTACGTTACTGCTGCTGCACGGGATGGGTCGACAACGTCCAGCCATCAGACAAACAAATGCGGAGTGGTGCAAAATGCACAGGAAGCTGCCATTGCCTCGTGTAGCACCCGTTCTAAGCTTCAGCTTCACAAGCACCAAGCATTTTCGTCCCCGGCGTACGGAAGCCTGTAACCACGTAATTACCGTACAGCAGCTATCACGCACCTTTAACTCGTACGTGCCGCATAATATAGACGTCGGACGGCATTTGCATCGACATCAACCATTGCTAACCCTGTCTATGATCCACCCTACGCCCTGGGACACAGACACATAACCGACAACTGCTGCCTGTGTTTTTAACAGTTTCGCCCTCAAGCTTTCATGGCCTGCAGACCGCGAATCGCACAAGAGCAGCTCTGTGGCACAGGTGCTCCCGCAGATTTGACAAAAGGCTGGGGCACCGGAAAGCGAAAATTGAGCACGACTGACCCTCGTTACGAGTACTACAGCAGCCCTCCACGTGGAGTACAGCACTGGTGCTACTGGTCTGGCAAGCAGTACGTAGAACACACACCTCGATCTCGAGCAACGAGCAACCGCAAGAGGCAACGAAAAATCAAACCTCATTTCTCAACATGTTCTCACCTATCCAACCCATCGTCGTCCCTGTCCCGATACTCCTCCGTATCTCCATCCTCGTAGTCGTCATCCTCCTCATCCTCCCCATCGCTATCGCTCCCCTCCGCCGCACGGCGCAAAAACGAAAGCCTTCGCCCGAGACCTTCCCTTGCCGCCCCTGGCAATATCCACCGAGGCAATCCAGCAGATCCGCCAGCACGAGCCTCAGACTGTTTGAGAGACATCAAAGTTGTTGCCTTCGCTCGCGGACTACCGTCAGCCAACGACGATACCGTCTGGACGTGCATAGACCCCTGGAGAAATGCCGACGAGCGGGCACCTCCCACTGGTGGTGGCGAGGGTATGAAGCCGTTGACGGAGCCTGTCCCCGTCGAGAGCGCGAGCCCCAGGAGGGCCGTCGCCGAGGCACCCATTTGAAACATGACCCCTTTCATAACTTTTGCGTTATATGTAGTTTCCTCTCCGTGCAATACGCGGCTGGGAGAACAGCAGCGGCCCCGATGCTTTCACTCAATGGCGTGCAATTACGTAGCTCACAATGGTGAGTAGGTTTACACTACTCTGCACTCCCCTATTGGTCTTTCAGCTCTCAACATGCAACATCCTTCGAGCTTCTCAATTCCCGAATCGGGAGTTCCAATTTATTTTTCGCTTTTCGCAGTCGGGGTTTCCCCAAACTGCCCCACACCTCGAGAGTGAGCTGAGCCGCCAGCCACAGCAACTGCCAACGCAACTTCCCGCAGCGGCAGCAACTATCGTGGGGGCACGGTTAAAATGTCCAGCTATGACAATGACGAGATGGATTTCGGAGACGATGACGATGGGGTGAGCTTGAAGGCCCTGAAAGCGCGTTTGTTATGTGTAGCATTTCAAAGGTTGGCTCCCGCAAAGCAGCCCAGAAATTGCGCGAAATAAGAAATAACGATTTTTTGAAAATCATCTCTACCTGGTATCTACCAGGGGTATGTCGTGTTGGATTTGGTCGGGCCCGTGATGCGGTAGAGTTGTGAGCGAGTATCCAACACTGCAGCAGCAAGCATCCCGTGACAGACCTGGCATCTTACAGGCATCCTCTATTCCGGCTTTATCTGTTCTCGTCCGCTTCTTCTGTCGTGTCACGATTTTTCAATGCTACTCGTATACCTGGTACGTTCGCTGCGTGCGGCGCACAAGCTGGGGTGTGGTTTGTCTGGCGCGTGGTTTTGTCTCTCTCGATTAGCATCGTGAGCGAGTAGTCCACACTGCAGCAACAGGCATCCCGTGACATACCTGCCATCTTTACAGACATGCTCTGTTCCGGCTATGTCCTCGTCCGCTACGATCATATCTCGGTCGTATCGCGTACCAGGTATTTTTTATTTTTCAATGCTACGTTAGCTACGTGCGGCACACGAAGCTGGGGTGTTGTTTGTCGGTACCGTGGTTTATGGTTTGTCTTCCTCGAGGTAGAGTTAGGATGGTGAGCGAGCATTCCATAGACTACTGCAGCAGCAGGCATCACGTGATTCACCTGCCATCTTACATGCACCCTCTCTTCCGACTCGCTGTGTCCCCGTCCGTTACATCGTTCGTATCATGGTATTTTCAATGCTACGTTCGTTGCCGCGCGCGAGCTCAGGATTTCTTGACGGGCAAGCTCGCCGCTCTGGGCATCGACGAAGATCTCGAGCTTTCGGGGGGGGAAGAGGAAAACGAGGACCCTGCTCCTACTGCTACTGCCGAGCAAGCCGCAGCATCACCACCACCACCACACCCGTCAAGCCCAATGCGAACCGAGGGCAGCAGGGAGGGGGAAGAAGCGCCGCATCCTGGAGGGGACGCGGTTAGTGGAGTGCAGCAAACGTCGATAACAGCTTCTACTAAAGAAACGCCTCCAAGCGCAGAGGGAGGGGGGGTAGAAGACGGAGAGATCTTAGATATGCTGGAGAAGCCCCTGCAAGCCTCTCGGGGCCACTCGTCTCGGGATCGTAACGACAACAGCGGGGAGGGTGGAGGGCAAAAAAGCGGGAAGCGGGGCAAGTCCCGGTCGAAGAACGGCAAGCAAGGTAGGGGAAACCTTACGATCAAGGAGTGCGCCACGTTGGTGTGCAAGAGCCTGAAAGAGCCGAAGTACTACCTGATGTGCCAAGTGGTTGCCACCATCGGGTACAACAAATCCAAGAGCTTGCTGGAGCGAGTGAAGAAAATCCAGGTGAGAACTAAGTTATGCTGAATGATGGAGAAAATGACGCCACCTATGATACGGGCTATGGCAGCAAAATCCCATACCTGGTTTTACATGGCGCTCTCACCTTGATATATATCGAGTCATTCTGCAATCCTCGAATGATTCCGCCGTTCAGTAATATCTACTTCTGTACGCTTCGCTGCTTCTTCGCATGGCTGCATCGTCGACGGCACGTAAGGAAATCAAGCCTCGCCTGGTATCATACTTGAGAAATTTGTATTTTGGCGTCGATGACCTACTTAACCCTCCCTGTTCCTACTGCAACATGTATTTCACACTAAATCCAAGTAGTTTGGCCCCAAAAACGTGGGTGCAAGTTCTAACAGAGTTAGTTCCCCGTCCTTACGACCGACCTGCAAACGTATCAGGATGACGGGGGCATGGCGACCGCGGACGGGACCCGGAAGCGGTCTTCAGGAGGCGTTTTCTTCACCCTCCTCAAGGAACACATGACGCCGAAGAAACTCAAGGAGCTCTACGCGGACGAGATTCGCGTCAAGAAGGAGAAGGACAGGGCCAAAAGGGCGGCCAACAAACGCAAAGCCGAGGCGACGGAGGCGGGGGAAGACACCATGCCGCCCCGAGACCGCCCGAGGTACAGCACCGGTACGGCTTGGAGAGATAGTGGAAGGTTTGTAGGCCCCTCGGACGATAGCGATGTCGGTAAGCGAGCGCGAGCGAATCAGTCTGCCGGTGACTGGTGAGCCAACCTGTGCACGCATCGAACAGATGACGATCTAGATCATCTAGATCATAGATCATAGATCATCTAGATCATGTTGTCTGTCGTTGTGACATGTTGTGCGGGGTCTTGTGTAATACAGGTCCTACTCGCAGGAAACATGTGCTGGGTCATGCAGATCATCCGGATTCCACCCGGGAATACCTGGTATGATCCAGACCATGCATATCGTACATAGACCAGGGATCTATCTGTCCTAAAATACACAGATACCTGGTAGATCATCAACTGGGATCTGATCTGTCCCGTTTGTGAACCTGCGGGGAGGTCTGAGGCGTCGTCCTTACAGCAACGGCTGTGTGTGGCGTTGCCCGAGGAGCCGTGGCGGTGTAGGGGGTTGTACTTTTGTGCTCGAACTTGTCTGGCTGGTGGTGCTCCTCCCGTTGGAATAACAGTACCCATAATCTTTGCAACCCCCTTTGTGTTACACTTTTCGCAACGGCTATGCGTGGCGTTGACTCTAGAGCCATGGAAAAGTGGGGATATTGGGGATACTCTTGGGCTCGAAAATGTCTGGCGGACGATGCGCCTCCATTGAAGAAAGTATCCAGAATGTTTGCAACCAACCACCCCTTTGTGTTTTACTGAGTTATTCGTTTTATGTACCTACCCTATATAGGGCATTTGTTAAAGGTGCTTATGGTTCTCAAAAGTTCGTTTAAAGGCGAGGTATAGAGCTCTTCTTCATCCCACTATTAATAGGAACCTGAAGATATTTTTGTGCGCCCCCTCTCTACGGCGGTGGCATAACTCTCAAGCGCGCGGTGGTAATCCGGTTGTGGTTTTGATACGAGCGTAGTGGGGTCTTGCTCGCAAAGCGTGATTCGACGTTATTGGCACCGGCACCGGATGTGCTGGATGTCGACGGGTGGAAAGAATGGTTGAATCTGAAGAACACACAGCACGCACGCTAAAAGGCGATTGGGTTTGGGCTCGTCTGTTAGGCTGGCCACCTTAGTGGCCGCAGCCGCCGTTGTTTTCATGCTCGACCGTTGTGTGGGGTGGAGGGCGGTACTCTGTAGTCGGAAAATATCGCTGCGGCGATGGGTGCCAAATGGTTTGTGGGCTGCCAAGACTTTCCGCTTGCAGATATATACCTGGTAGTTCTTACGAACAACCTAGCTGGTACCTGTGTGGGCTTCGTTGCTCGGGATCTCTCCAGCTGGGAAGGGTGTGACTGCAGAAAAATGGCTTGCGTGTTACGTACATTAGCCGTCGACGTGTAGTCAACTAACTGAGGGTTTATTTCCGGATCGCCCGCAACAAAAACGTCATCACATGATACTACATCCCATGTCGTCCAGCGTCATATACTCTGTAGTGCCGTAGTACCATCCTTGTACATGCATGGGCACCAACCCTACGTAGTAGTGTTGTACGTAGGGCTATATATAGCGCGACAACGAGTCCGACACGACGGCGCAGTGTCTGCCGTGGTCGAGTTCGGTGGGGGAGGACCACTGCCGCCGAATGGGATATATCATGTTTTTGCAACGAGGAATAGTGCCTGTTTCTTTACTCGTAATCGGGTATTGACCGTTTTTTTTCTCGTGCGGTACGAGCATTGTAAATGCGTTGACCAATGGTGAAGGTTTGCCGCACCGAGTCGTGCTGTAGCACGTACGTATCATACCGTCGGTGGTTTTTGTCGTACACAGCAACAACAACAACAACAACAACAATAACAAAACGTTTTGCACCGCCCGAAAACGCCCGCCTGTATTTTTTTTTATGCCTGAACACAATATGTTGAAGCCGAGGTGTTTGGTGGCGCGTTCCTTTTCCCTTGAAGTATGACTGCTACGTACGGCGTTAGAGTCGAACTGCCGAATGTGCAAGTTACACAAAGCATGCTACTTTAATCGGTATAATAACACCATTTTTTTCCGAGGCTCCTCTCTTGAGGAGCTTGGTACCTCACCCTAACAATGCCACCGGTGGCACATGCTACGGTAGACGGTGTTAATAGCACCCTTTTTTTCTCAGGCTCCTGACATGAGGAGGTCTTGTCCCCATCCAAAAACCGATTTCGAGAAAATTGAAAGTGAAACCCGATGGACCATCTCATGGCCTAGGTATACAAAACGATCGTATTGCAAAAAAAAAGTGACGTTCCGACGATTCTGTGTTAAGGAGCACCGTTTCAGAAACAAAATAGCCAAAAAGTGCTATACTAATAGATGGCCAGGGGGAGGGGAGGGGGACCCCTGGCTGCTTCCAAAGAGTACGTTGTTGTTTGTTGTTGTCGTAAGA
>JBBMKB010035674.1:0-16436 GCA_037833945.1 Alaria marginata | reverse complement strand
GACTTTTTGGCCCAGTGGATCGAACAGATCACGTCCAAGGTTAAGGTTGTCGTCAACAACCTAACCGTAAGGATCGGTTCATCGGTTCGGCTGGGGTGCGGTGACCCCGAGGCACATGGCGGCGAGAAGACACCATTTTTGGAATTACGGTGTAGCTCTCTCAAGTGGTGTGACGAGACTCCAGAAGTGGCCTCGTTTGTGGCCGAGACACCTTCGCTGCCACAGAGCGCTCCTGTAGGCGTTGACCGCGGTGAAGGGGTTAGCAAGACCGCTGGTGGAATGGTTGTGGCGCGCAAAGTGAGCTTCCTTGTTTTTTTCCCCGCTTGTATCCCTTTGCACGAAGATCTTACACACAGTATCTTTCATACAGACATTAGTGGTGCTACGTAAGGCTTTGAAGGTGCATGCGCGCGGGATAACAACTACAGGTGTGCATCTGTCCAGCTAAGAGAATTTTTAGAATCAGGGGGCAGTGGTATGCCTGTTGCCCGCCCTTTCCTCTTTGCGATCGTTCTCCTGTCAGGTTTTTGCTTCTTTTTTCGATGCCTTCGACACATTCGAAATACTAGGTTGAACAGGAGTATTTTCGGCGTCGTTACATTGCATTGAAAGTTGCTGGTGATCGCACAATTGTTGGATTGGTCATATTTCACTGGAGGCGTTAGATTATTTGAAGCTCTTCTGGTCTTCACTCGCCTCTTGCTCGCCGTCGCCACAGCGCTTGACTATGGGTGTGATGACGGCCGAGTGGAACGGAGGACCACAGGGGGTTAAACACGACGTCGTACGTGTCAGTGGGAAGGGCTCCGTCGTGATCAAACATGGCAGGAGGTCGAAGTTGGGTTCATCCCCAGGAGACGGCGTGTTGGACATCGACGTCTCGCTTCGCCACGCTGACATCACACTAGACGCCGACGTGTGCGCAGGCCTCTGTGCGCTGTCATTGGCGTACCTAAAAAATGACGGGCAACCTGCCGCTACTGTCCCCGAAGATATCCCCGCCGTCGCAACCAGGCCCGTGAAAGCTCTCTTTCGTGAGGACTTCTGGTACGTGGATGCCTCTTCCGCCGCTGGCAATATTGGAAATGGCGAGCTCAACTTCGACACCCTCTCGGACCTCCTGGAGCAGGTGAACAGCAAGTAGAACCCCCCCGCACGAGTAGTGATAGAACTCTACGACTGCACGAGTGGAGCTCGTCCAGTAGATGCCGGTACATGGCATCGTCTTATGTTTTATTGTCCGACGTCGCTGCCGGTGTGTAGCGTGAGCTGATATTTCCCCCCTCTATGATTGGATATACCTACGTTTCACGTGCATTTTCTTGCGACACGCAGTACGCAGATGCGCGTGCTCGGCTAGCGGAGGCTGAAGGCTACGGCAGAGGGGTGTTCGGCAGTGGTTCACTCTTGTCGTTGGGGCAAAGCGACATATTTTATGACTGCGAGGAAGGAGCTCGCGACACTAGTGGGGCAGGCGGGGCAGCCGCTGGAGACACCAGGGTGCAAACAGATCAGGGCTCTGTGAAAGTCCGGATACGGATGACAGGAGTCGACGTCACCCTGCTTCTCGACAAAGACAAAGGGCCTAGTCCACACAGCAGTGATAGCGCGAGCTTCGTCCGCTTCCAGATGAGGCGCGCCAGTCATACGTTCCACCGCGCTGGAGGACGGATGAGTTCAGTCGCTGAAATTGGCACCTTCGCTGCCGATTGGAACGATGTGAATGCCCGGGATAACCCGTGTGCACGCGTGTTGGAGGTGATGGGAGAAGCTGATTCATCCCCCTGCATTCGAATTTCCTCTTCCGGCGAGGCACGCGACTCACGAGACGAAACAGACCGTGGCGATGCAGAGGACATTGCTGTGAATGTCGAGTGCTGTCCGGTGGTGGCAGTGCTCCACGTGCGCCTTACAGGGTTCCTGGCCGACTTCGAGTCGAGGATTAAACTGCAGGTGCGACGTACGCAGCAGGTCGATGGAACTGCTACTGGTAAGAGTGATGGGAATGGCCGACTTAACCCTGAAGCAGATTGGAGTGGCCGGCTTAAGCCTGCAGCGGCAGCATCGAGGAACGTGGGCAGCGAGCGACGCATTTCAGTGGAGGTTTCGCTCCCGAAGGTTACCGTCCGGTTGCCAGCAGACCCCGGGACCTGCTCGTCGGCTGCTTACTCTGCACTACTTGCCAGCGTTGAGAGCGGCACGAGTCCGGTTGGGTGGACTCGAAGGGATGCACCAGGAGGGGGAGGAGGAGGGGGGGGAGCAGGGTGGGGGGGGGGAGGAGAAGGAGCAAGGGGAGGGCGAGGGGCGGCGCCGGCTTTGGTCGTAGATATTGAAGGCGCAGTGCTTCGAGTTGCGACCGGATCGCCGAGCACGCAGGGAACCACGCTGGAGTGCGCACGAGTGGCATGCGAAATGCTGCTGGTTCGTGGTGATTGTGGCAATGGCAGCACAGCTAGGGATATCATAGGGCTCTACTTTCTTGAGGCATCCGGCCCCTCAACCAAGGACCCGCTGAAGGTGGAGTACGGTCTGGCGAACAACGTTGGGAATGCACGACGCCTTGGGGTGGCACGGCCCGCCGATGCGGAATTAAATTTCTTGCATACGTGGGAGCCTAACGACGGGTGAGAGCATGTCGAACACGTAGTTCATCGTAGGTACCCGATTTGATACATAGCGCGCGATTAACATACTGCTATATAAGATGGAACGTTGCATATTGCTGTAGTGAGCGGACCAACACGATATCGCGTGTCTAGCCACCAAAGGACTCCCGTCACACACCATGCTCTCTGTGAGCACCTTGCTCAAATCCCTAGAGACCCGGATACAATCAGTGATCGGGTGTGGCGATTTCGTCCTTCTGGAGCTAGCGGACGTCGTCACGTCTTTTTACTTTTCATTTAACCTGATTGGAGGGCAGGCCGTTGTACGAACAGGGCACGATCTTGAGCACACCTTGCACTGGTTGCGTCTTGCTGATGTTCGCGCGACACGAATCGTATGTTTATATTTCTAACCCATGCCGTCCTCAACGTTTTCGTACCTTTCCCGATCACACCAGTGTGGACAGTGGTTTGGGAGACGTACCTCCTCCTGTAAGGTTTGACGGGGGACTGCAGTGTGGCGATAGTGACGCCATCGACGGGCAGGAGTCCTCGCCTCACGTGTTGCTGTGCGACCTTCCCTGCCTCTCAGTGGAGTTATCGCGCCTGGAATTGGTCGTTCTCGCTGATATTTTGGCCGGATTTGCTCCACCCCCCGAGGAGATGCCAGTGGTGGGTTCTTCGGGCGACTCTTCTGAGAAGGATGAAGCGCTGCCCATGGAGTTGGAGGTGCTGTTGGAGGCGCGTGGTGCAACCATTGTGTTGCACGAAGCGGCCGCATTCGCTGAGGACCCCGGTCCGCACTCTTTTGTTCTCAATCTCGGGGACGCTTGCCTGCATCTTGGAAGACGCGATAAGTCGACCGAAGGATGCCCTGCCCCACTCGTGACTATATCGTCGGGGGACCTGTGTGTTCATGAGACCCTGCGGCACTGCCGTGACGATGGTGAAGGTGGGGGTGGGAGGGGGCGAATAACTGGGCCGCTGCTGTTCCTCCCGGGGAGAGAATGGTCGGCCCATCCATCGATGGACGATCTGCCGACGCTTGGATTTGTGAGTATATTGCCTGCACTCAAGCGCACCCAAAAAAAACGTAAACTACTGCTGCGGTGGCGTACCGCGCGTTCCAGCGCTGTTCTTGAACAATTAAGCATTCCTTGCCGGCAAAGGGCTTTGTGCTGCTCGTACAGCGTAGTACTCGTACTACTCGTTGTTCTCGGCATAAACTCGATGCTTGGCTCACCCAATAATGATAGAAACATCCTATTCACAGCGTGTAGGGAGATCATATTTTCATGTCGCCGAAGCCCAGGTAGCACTTGGTTCTATAATAGGAGTACTCGTTGTTGTGATTGGACAGCCAGTAATTGTACCCTGACAGCGGTGCCGACTTTGACGGCATACACGTCATAGCGGCGTTCACCATTTGTCGCGCGTGTGTTCACCATTTATCGCGCGTATGTTCTGTATTGTTACACCGTTCACAGGTTCCTGTCCTGTACCAGACCAAGTGGGCCAAAGGAACCTCTCCTGTGGCCGCTGAGCTTGCGCTGGCAACAAGCGGACCAGGAGCAGTGTATAAAACGATCACGGCAACGCTCAATTTGTATGATGTAACCTTGAGGTAAGAACGCCGACGGCACACGGCATTCATAACGGACGTCGTAGCAGGGACAAGGCTTATTCGTTAAAATACAAGCAGCAGTCGGAACTACCCTCTTGAAAGTTGAGGTGTCTTATCAGTAGCATGAGCGGGGGCGGTAAAGCTTACTCTCCTTATGTACAAACAGCACGTAGTCGGGACTATCCTCTTGAAATTTGGGGTGTCTTATCAGGAGCATGAAGGGGGGTGCTTGATAGTTGAGGTGTCTTAACAGCAGCATGAGAGGGGACTATGCCTTTATTTTTTTTGGCATGTTGTCGATCCTCATGTGTGCATGTGCAGGCACACTGTGGCCTCCAGCTGGCTACCTCGCCTCTTGGGCCTGGTGGTTGGGGACGTGCCGGCAGGTCGAGCGGCATCGGCAAACACCTGCGGAACAGGCGTTGGGGGCAGCAACAATGGGATGGGAGAAGCGTCCGGAAACTTGACGAAGATGTTCATCACCGTCTTCAATGGCGTCGTTGACTACATGCCACACTCACAAAGGTCAGTTGCAGTTGATTCTTCGAAGTATGGAGTTGAGGGAATGTCGGGGTGCGTTGTGTTCAACGCCTGTCCCGCGCTCGACTTACGCGGGTGATGGATGAACATACTTTTCGAGTGCATAGATAAAGTGTCGTATACTAAGTTGTTTCTGCCTCTAGATGCACATGATAAGTGCAGTCCAGGATTAAATATTGTATTTTGCTATGCAAGCCCTCCAGTTTATTGTGGTGTAATACTGTGACTTCTAGGTGGACGGTGGTAGGCCGCACTATTTACAGGAGCGAACTGAGATAGAAGCCCCGTCCGTCCGTAGCTCGTCTCGGTCATCTCGCAAATCGTCTCCCGACCGTGGACGTTGTGCCCGTTGCTTGTCTTGCAGTCCTGGATTGCTCCACACCGCGCCACGGAAAGCAGAAGGAGCCGGAGGAGCTTCATGTGCTGACTTGACGCCAACTGAAGGCCGTGCGGTCTTCCCTATCGGCGTCCTGAGAGTGTCCAGTAATATGGTGGCGGGTGCGCAAATGCAGGTGACAGTCGAGGAGCGCTACTAGCGATGGCGAATATACCATGGGTGTTGAGGCTCTCTTTGCGTATTTCTCTTCCTCGTGGCGGCCTGTGTCTTGCTCTGATGATTACAATATAATATGATAACTCCAAGCATACGCCTCATAATTGTCCAGATCTGTCACAATGTCTGCACGACGAGGATGGTGATGCCGATGCTCCTTCCTACGAATGTGCAACCTGCATCGGTCTTTCGCAGGGTTTCAAAGTCGTCATCCGCGACATCGGTCTGCACATGTCCAATCGTGTCATGGACCACTGCAGCGATGATGCCAGTCTATGCCGCGGGGCGTTGGAGGCGCAGAAAGGGCCTCCTGTGTCCCTGACCAAGACCGACTTCGCCTCGGTGCAGGAATATTTAGAGTCTTCGCACTTTGTGCAGGCAAGTACTTAGCGGGCACGTGCATGGCGGTGTGTGCGTGCTGTGGCGGAAAGGCGCTCTTGATATCGCTCGTCGATACTGGTACCGATACTGTATGATATCATACGAATCGGAGTAGTTGAGTAGTGGCATCCCGTGCCTTTTCCATGTCCGATTGATAGCGGTGGACATACCACGGAATCCTACGAATCCTACGGTATGGCGCTTGAAGGGTTGTTATGCAAAGTCCCCCCCGTGTAGAGAAGCTACGCCATGATGGGTGTCATAACGAAAGTAAGGGGTCGTGGACACGACGGGCGTACGCGTCCACCGGGTGTATTCAACGGCAGCAAACCAGCGTACGGGTAGTCATCTGCAGCAGGACAGGAGACCGAAGCGATGCACGAGGTATTGTAAGAAGCACAAATTTACCACCGGCCCCCGGAGCGAGGTGCCTGGACTGGGGGATTGTTTTAAAACTTGGATATCTACATTATTACACTCCGAGGCTCTGAAGCTCGCGAGGAAATGTGTGACACTCCTCGGTTGTGCGGCACAGTTACCTCCATCATAACAGCTTGCGCTCTGTACGTTGACCGTTGACCTCTTCCTTTCCGTTGGTCCTCTTTGCTATGCTTTACAGATTGCCACTCTCAACTTTCTGGATGCCTTCCTACGAACTCGTTCGCAAGTAGTCGTGCCTCGAGACGCCTTTACTGCGGTTGAGCTCTGGATGGGAATCGTGCACGTCTACAGTTGCCAGGATTCACTCAGCACCTGCCAGGTACCCACGTTAGGACCTCTGCGCGTTTAATTCCAAAGTATATACCAGGTATACTCTTTGCCGAGCTTTGTTCCGCGCCTTGTTTAGTTGTCGTATTAATAGTAACACCGGCTCTGTTCCTGTAGAGAGTTAGGGTGAAGATCGCAGCCCGCGAGACGTTTTAGTTACTTGAAACGGACACATTCTACTGTAGTAGTATCGTGCCTAGAAACACCAAGGAGGGCATGTCGCAACAGTACCTCTGCCGCCGCCGCTTGACGCTGCCGTCAGAACCCACGGCACCAACACTATACACCGTAGAGCTATAAGGTGGTAATCAAGACACTTGCATCTGTCCTAGTACGAAGGATGGGCAATCAATTGTACTCGTACGCATCGGTGTTACACCTCGTCTCCATCGACGTGAGCTTTGTCTTTATCGGCGCTGCCAAGCTATATCGTAGGCCAGCCTTATTTCCTTGTGTTTCAAAAAGCCTCCTGCGTGGGTTTTAATCGAAGATTAAGAAATGCACATCATGCACATGTGGTGCCGGCTCCCCATGGTTAACCGCTTAAGACTTCAATTAAACTTATTTTTGGGATGGGGCCACCATTTTGATCTCCTGCTTGCCGTGTGTTTTTTGCAAGCCTGTCGTTTTGCGCTGAGAGCTATTTTTGCTCGTCTCTACAATTCTGCTGGTATCCTCGTACTCGCACTTCGCCTGCCACTCAATCGGGAGCGCAGGCGTTGCTGGGAGAGTGGTGTGCGTTGGTCAACGAGTGCCGGGCGGTGCCGGCAGAAGTCGGAAAGACAGGGCTAAGCGCCCCCAAGCGCCAAACTGGGCAACGTGCACAGGACGAGGCCCAGGACAGCGGTCCCAAGTCTTTGCTGGATGATGTTGAACAAGACGCTTTTCTCCCTGGGTGAGAACTATGATAGAGCCAACATATAGTCTACGGAGCCGCGTCCTTGAGGTCGGCATGTCCACGGCATAGAAGCTAGATCTGGTGGTGTTGTTAGTGTCTATACGTCGGCAGCTGTCGTTTATTTTTTATCATAAGAAGCTACCCGTACTCACTGGAAACCAAGCAAAACCGCTTGCGTTTGTTCGTTGCCGGCCTTGTCGCCTTTCCTATTAACGCTTCAACAGTACTTTGAGTCAAGCAGGCCCAGCAGACACTTTTGGTTGATCGATTTTTGCGTTTTGACACGACGCACGCATTACCTGCATACTACACAGGAGCAACCGGGAATCTCCGGCAGTAATTGAAGCCAAGACAAGCCCGGGCGGGACAGCTGCAATCGACCGCAATGGACATCAGGGTGCGCAGCCTCGCGAGTCACTTGTAATTGAGGACTACTACAGCGTATCCGTAGAGCCACCGGACGCTCAATTGCCAACGCCGTCGCTTCTTGCGGAGGCGCTGGACGCCGATTCTCTCCAGGGACCCGATGACGTCGACATTGTACCATCTGGCCAAGACTCGTCTTTCATTTCGGAAGGCGAGGGACCCGCTCAGTGGTTGTCAGCGCCGAGCGTGGGCCTGGTTCATGGACAAAATCTTGCTATGGAGTCGGCGGAGAATACATCAGAGTCTGAGGGTGAGTTGAAACAGCCGGATCAATTGAGGAAACAGCGCAAATAATACAATTTTCAAGTTCACGCTGGTGCCAGGACTGCTGTATCTTGTCCGAGCTGACCACTCTTGTGTTTGCCTCTTCAACGTGCTACGCTCAGATGGTGACAAGCACACCGTACTTTTAATAATACTTTCGTGCGCATCCAACGCAAAGAGAAGTGTCATTAAATTTACAGCTTTTTCACGGTAGCGTGAGGGACTTTGCCATTTGCCATTTGCCATTTGCCATGCACTTCAAGTTCCCTGAACGCTGCTTTCACACTTTCGCCATCCTTTTTTCTTGTTTATACTGTTGATACTGTTCATTCTCTAGGTGAAGAGGAGAAGGCTCACGTCGACGAGTCTCTGATTACAGGCCCTGCGCAGCCAAACGTTACTCGACGTAGCAATTTCGGGTTTAGCTTGCCGGCTCCGATCGAGATTGAGTTGGAGGATCGGCACGACGCCGAAACCGCAGACACGAAGGAATCCGGGAAGGTGGATGAGTCAAAAATCGCAGAGCCGTCATCCCCATCGATGGTAGGGGACGATTCGAGATCAGACGGAGACGAGTCTTCAGGCCAGGAAGAAGAGTGCTCCCCGCAACAGGACAGCATATTTGCACGACTAGACGCGGGCGAGCTGAGGCATACCACGCCAAGGGTATCGGTGGCACCTACTCAAGGCATCCAGCTGGGTGTAGATGCACCGCTCGAGCCAGAGACGCTGGTTCGCCGAGACTCTCTGCCTTTTGACGAACGGGAGGGTGCTGCAGTGGCCGAACGTGTCGCAGCTAGGGGACCTCCGCAGGCAGTACATGCTGGGGTGTCGCCCAAGTTTAACGCTCCCGCGAAAATCGAGCCTGCGCAAGGCGAGCAGGAGGCTCGTTGGCTAGGGTTGGACCGCGAGACCCCAAGTGATGGCAGCGGGGTGGTGGATGCTGGAACATCATCCCATCAGCGTGAGGAGTTTCGCGTGTATCCACACTACATTCCTATCCCGACTACCGCCGAAGCTACCTCTCTGCCCTTTTTGTCCGGTGATCCACTTGTAGCCTTGGGGCACGGCCCCGGGACTAACGGCGGCGGAGAGGACGGAGAAGCGGAGGCTGAGGGCCTCGGACACAAATTGCAGTTTCAACTTGCGATTCACGATCTCTCGATTTGCTGGCGACTTTTCAAGGGACGAGATTGGACTGAAAAGCGTGCAAGCGACGACGATCGGACCTCTCACCAGGGAAGCGGCGAGAGTCGAAGTCGTTCGAGAGTGGTGGCACGGGGCTCGTCCTCCCGTGCCTACGTTGAAGGCAAAGCCGCCCGCCCCCACAGGAGGCGCAACGACGCGGACACACCCTCCGTCTCCACGGCTCAAGGCGGGCTCAAGCCCAGAAAAACGGAGCTCCTTGACGCTCTCTTGGAGAATTACCAAGATGAGCAAGGAGGTAACGGCGAGGTTAAGGTAGGGCGTCGATCTTTACGCCAGCCCAAGGTCAAGCTCTTGAAAGAAACTGGCTCGACTAGATCGGTCAAGCGGACAGGGCGGGATACGTCGTGCATGCTTGAGGTCGTCCTAGAACATTCTAGCCTAAGGCTGGACAATTACCACCCTGGACCCCCGCCGAGCCTTCTATCCAACCTGCTGTTCACAGTCAAGAACCTCCACGCCTCTGACACGCTTACTAGCAGCCGCCCGCGCAAGACGTTACAGCACTGGAGAGATGACGCCCATCACCCGAGAGAGTTCCAACAGAAGATGGTGACCGCACGCATGACTGCGCGCAGTCCATCAGACCATTTTTGTCCGGAAGATATCCCTCTTGGAGACGAAATCATGCTGAAGGTCCGATTGCTGCCGATACATCTCTCGTTCGGGCAGCACACAGTGGATTTCCTTCGCTCGTTTTCCTCGCAAGCTCAGCCAGTCTCCGACGCACGTACGAAGCGGAGCAAGGGCGATGACGACAAGGCCGCGGAAGCTAAGGCAGCAAGTCCGTTCTTCATATCGTGCTGTGATGTTGGGGCCTGCAAGGTAAGCACCCCACCAGTCCCCGTGGAGGGTTATATACAATCAGCACAGGGCGAGGCGTTTGTTGGAAATCAACGCCTTCGATGTTAGTTCATTTGACATTACGCTTGCTCTTGGCATGGTAAATATGTTTGTCCTCGGGTGACCCCCCAAATGATCAAGTACTGAAGTACCACGTGAGGGGTTTTCCTAAGTGGCAAGGGTCGTCTTGAGAAGAGCTGTCCTTCCGAGCCTTTTCGACTCTTGGGTCAAATGGGTCGGTGTCACTTGCTTGAGTTATTGACTACGCCCTGATCATTACCACCACAGACATATATTTGTTGTACGCACGCCCCTTTGCTCGAACCAGGTGAAAATCGACTACCAGCCACGAACGCTCAAGGTAGGAGCTCTGCAGCAGGGTGACTACTTGGAACTCCTCAACTTGTTCCCACTAGAAGGGGTACACCTTACGCTGCAGAAGCTCCTTCTTTCTGGCGTTTCAGGATGGGGCGGTGTGACGCAACTCCTCCTTCAGGTGATAACCTGACGCCAAGCCCACGGTTCCGTATGCCACGTCAGTTGCAGCCGACTACGACTATGTGGTTGCGGTTTTGATTGTACCACTTTGACAACACGTACCGGTATGTTTATGAACGAAGCTGATAGCAGTTTCCGAACTCTGGACATTAAAGTTATTGCTCGGGGGTCAGCGGCCAAAATGCGGGGTGTTATCGCCGTGGCGCGCTACCTCTGATTGTGTGTTTTCGCTTGAAATTAGAGTCGCGAAATAATGCGACGACTCTGGGTCCTTGCGCATTGGTCACCAGCGAATCAAATCTCTCCGTAAAAAGTCCCCGAGCTCGTTTTGTAAAGCTTTTTCCTATAATATGTAACGATTGTTCTTGCACTCAGCTTGCCATCATCTGTGCCAATGTGATTTTTTCGTTTGGACACACTGCTTACATAGGCCGCTATTTACCTTTTCCATCTCATTGCTTCGGCAGTCGTGGGTGCAGGACATCACGTCCAACCAACTGCACAAGTTTCTTGCTGGAACAACGGCTGTCCGCCCGCTGGTGAGTGCACATATGCAGCTTGCAGCTATAGCCATGGCCAAAACTGTTGCTTTAACAACCTGTTGGGACTTCAGAGGGAAGAATGGCGATAATACGTGCCTATTACTGTATCGGCCACACTTGAGCAACGCGGGCTGTCAGGTTAGGGGGTGGTGCCTACAATGTCGGACTGCCATGCAAGGATTGTACGAAACGAGCGGAGTATGAGCTACCGTGTGCTGCACGCTCACACCACGAGTATGGTAGCACCGCACTTTTGGTTTATGTTGTCGCTTATGCATGAGTCCCAACAGGGTTAATATTATATTTATGGTATGCATTGTACATTGCTGAACGTGAGTCGATGTGCTTGTAGCGTCCGTTCTTCTACATGGCCAGATCCATCAATACTCCACATGACGCCCATCGAGAACTCTCTTGAGAAAAACGCATGGCTATTCTAGATTTGCAACGTACTTCAACCTTTTACTCGATTTGATACCCCGCTCTGATCAGGTCACTGTCGGCAAGGGTGTGGCAGATCTCGTGCTGCTCCCTGTGGAGCAGTACCGACGAGACGGCCGAGTGCTGCGAGGCTTGCGGAAGGGTACACAGTCCTTCCTTCGGGCCATCACCATCGAAACGCTTCACACCTCTCACCGCGTCGCGAGCTTCGTGGCTCGAACACTGGACGACGTAGTTGCCCAGCCTGGCAGCCACGCGTCGCTGCGAGGCTTGGAGTACTACGATGAGCAGCCCACGGGTGTCTTGGATAGCCTTGAGCATGCGTACGACGCGCTTGCCAAGGAGGTGCAGGTGCGGCAACAAACAGTGATCTACGTCTGCATTTTTCCTTATTTCGTTTTGTTTTCGCTCTCTTGTCACGTAGGAACTCAAAACGGTTGCTTGTGGGTGGTTAAGGTAGGGTCGTGGTTGCGTTGTTCCGGTCTGTAACCAGCGGAGGTGTGGAAAGGTTTCGTGTTCAAGGTGTTTCCTCGACAGTGCATCTTCACTCAGGACCATAATGTTTCACGCTACGTACAGCATTTGATGTGCACGGATGATGGCGACTTTGATCTGTGCGAGAAAATCCTGTGTGAGATGATACGTTTCTCTGATGCATAACTTTCAGGAATGTCCAGCGCCT
This sequence comes from Alaria marginata, assembly GCA_037833945.1. Taxonomy (NCBI): domain Eukaryota; class Phaeophyceae; order Laminariales; family Alariaceae; genus Alaria; species Alaria marginata. The sequence goes on along the minus strand of JBBMKB010035674.1, from coordinate 4,164 downwards.
CTTTTTGACAACCCCCAGGCCTAGAACGGGGGCGGATATCTAGAGCGACGAGGCGTGCCAACTTTGGCCATACCACTATATGGAGTCGGATGGCGTTTTTGAGTGACGGCGGGCCAGGAATGACATGCACAGACAGACTGACAGGCACAGAGCCAAACGCTCAAACAGAAGATTACGTTTGATCCAGTCGAGTTCGCACCTTGCAGACGCGCAATAGATGTTGTCACTGAAACAAACACATTTGCGTCAACCAAGGTCGACCCCGCCCGCTCTTTTTGCGTTTTTTGCTCGGACAGGTGGCAGCCCAAACCATTATCGCCATTCCGTACCAGGAGCAGGAGGAGGTAATCGGCCCACACGGGCGGTCGTACGTGCGTTCAGTAGCGCGAGCGCTGCCAGTTGCGGTACTGCGCCCTGTAGTTGGCGCAAGCGAGGCGTTGTCTTGTACGTTACTTGGTTTCCGGAATTACATGTCGCCAGTGATTCGCAGAGAGGAAGAGGGGAAGTGGAAATGATGCAAATAGCCTTGAAGGTGACACCCGATATATATCTGATAATGCTCATCACAAAAGTTGATGGAAGTTATTTCGTTCTCCTTCCGCACGCGCAGGTGATTCATTTCTATCTGATGAAGGCTTTTTTTTTTCTCTTGTTGTGATCTCGGCCACCATTGCTATCAGTGTGCCCATGATTTTTGTTATTGGTCTCATGGGGCAACCTGCACATCGCAGGATGTGAGCCGCACGAACGAGTACTGTTTGTGCTATTTGCGCTACATGACATCACGTACTAAAGGCGTTATAGTAGCAAACCAAGCTACAAACACTTGTTGGCACGACAGCCGGAAAGCTGGCAAAGGTGATTTCAACCTCCCAGCTTTGTAAAAAGGCATACGCCGTTGCCCACATTGCGGAAGGTCAAATCGCACTGCAAAAAATAATGTCGTCGCCCACGTTGCGAAAGGTCACGTTACTCCCTCGCGTTCCACAACGTTACACCGTCACCCGCTTTGCGCAAGGTCAGGCCACCCCCTCACATTGCACAAACCCACGCTGTCGCCCACGTTGCGAAAGGACAGGTCACCCCCTCGCATTCCGCAAAACCACGTTGTCGCCTACTTCGCGAAATATTGTGAAGGCATTTCCTCTAGTTGTACAATGTCGGCGTAACCGCAGCTTGCCCGGCAAATAGCAAAATATGTACTCCTCAGACAGATCACAGCTCACTGTAGCTCGAGCTATTATTTAGTAGTTTTTTTCGATGGTAGCTCTCCAGTGAGCTACGTGAGCTCCATGAGCTGCACATGCATGTTTTCCCGACTTGAGCTATGAAAGATAGCTTATCTGCACATACATGTTTGACCAGGGTGAGCTATATGAGCTGCATAAGCTAGCTCATTCGTCCCGGGATGAGCTATAAAAGCTACATGAGTTGCATATGTTTTGAACAGATGAGCTATAGGTGGTATAGCCATCTGAAGATGTTTTGCACGGGTGAGTTATAGGCGGTAGCTCATGTGCACATGTTTTGAGCGGTTGAGCTGTAGACGCGGTAGCTCAACTGCACATACTTTCCAAGCTTGAGCTGTAGACGATAGCTCATCTGTACATATGTTTTGAAGGCGTGAGCTACAAATGACACACGAGCTAGCTCACGAGCTGCTTATACTGATAAATACCAACAGGTACCAGGTATGTACGTGCCCGAACGACATCAACACAACAAACAACCATGCATTTTTATATGAGATCGGGGTTTTTCTGTTCTTATTACACCTGCCTAATTAATGTTACTGGTATAGTATATTTTTTGGGAAAACTAAGCACACACTTAATCAACCCAGGCAGCTGCAGCCTGCCACGCAAACAAAAGCTCGCACACATACTACACAACGCAATACCCCACAACACGCCTAGCACGCCGGGTAAGCAGCTAGCTCTAGTGGTGCTTCGGCTGCCGGCAGCCAGCAAGTAGTGGGCGCTTCTGGATGTCGATCCCACGCCGGAGACAATCGATGTGAAGGATGAAGACCACAGTCCAACCCAGGCTGTATAACCTACATTCGCACTCGTCCCGGCGGGCGGGCTCTTTCGGCCACACATCTACGTATTAGCATCCGCAGTTTGCCCTCAAAGAGCTTCAATGAGCTACGTGCATGAGCCATGATAATGTTTTGAGCGGGTGAGCTGCAGGCGATAGCTCATCTGCACATGTTTTGAACGGGTGAGCTATATACTATATAGATAGGCGGTACTTCTATCTATTAATTATATATAGACAGCGTGATGCCAACTTTTTTACTTGATTATAGTATATAAGTCTTTAAAAACAATTTGTTTTTTTCAATAAAAAATTGATTCTCGATTTGTCCATGTATGTACAAGTAGATTGTGTGCCGATCGGTGCTCTAGGAAGTAGAGAACAGCGCTCTATAAGATGTATCGTACAATACGTACGTGGCGATGGTATACTGATGATTGTGTATCACACCGTCGAGCTCTATCACAGATTTGATGACACATAGACTCAACCCACGACTAACGCACTTCGTACCGGGCAAGGCCAGTGAATATACATAACGGCCTCGAAGGTATCATTACGATCCGTAGTCTAGGGGGCGAGAGGTTGCCTGCGGCGTCCTATGGTGTTCATCCAAACCTTCAAAAAGTTCTATTTTTTGCCATCGGAAAGGGATAGAGAATTTTGTCGTCTGTTTTCTACACACCAGAGGTCAAATGTTTTTTTCCCAGACGCCTGGCCGGCCCACGCCACGTATCATCGACCACGGTGTGAGCACTGTGACACTAGGATGGGTTGGAGCCCTTAACCAGCGTGATCCGTTCAGAGTTCACAGCGGGGTCGTTGGGTTTGCCGACCGATGTCTGCCGAAGGTTCTCGTAAAAGTTGTCCCCAGAACAGAACCTGCTAGATCAGGAGTTTCATAAGTATTGCGCGGCTCCCGTGACATTGAAAATTTGCCAGACTGGTCCCCGTCGTAGAAGCTGTGTTTTCTGGTACAGCGTACGGCAAGAAAAGCAGTATCACATGTACGACGAACGACGAGTACCGCCGTAGTTACGTTTCGACGAATCAATTGATAACATGTTGCGGTTCAACAATATATGTATCGGTTGTGCCGCTTTATCGATCGATTTCCAACTGCTGTTCGTAGCTTCCACACGATACGTACGAGTAGCATCGACAGGAGTGCGCATCGTACGCCGAAACACAAGACGTCATCCACCCATACACGACAGCATCCACGAGATATACCATGTACCAGGACTTCTACTCGTACACTTGACAGGTATGATACGAGTACACGAGACAGAGCACTCAATCGTACACCCCCCGACACAATAGCTTCGAAGGGCCGCTTTCTGGGCAATCAAACATGCAGAATAATAGACATCTGAGTCTAGAGGTAGTGGTGAGAGGAGTGGGAGAGGGTGGGGCACGCCCGCGCTCTCTCTCGTAGCTACTCAGACGTTGATCCTTCGTTCGTTACAACATTAGTACTTGAAGGACCTCGTGTACGAAAAACAACAAGCAACAACAACAAAATCAACTCGTCAACTCGTCGGGGTCCTCAAGGAACTGGTCGTAGTTACGCCGCATCTTAGCGAACCGGGACGTAACACGCCGTGTTTTTATATTGCTGCCTATAACCTATAACATCACCGATGCTACTACTGTTGTGCTCAGCTACTGCAACACGTTATTGGCGGAACCAGTGCTACCTACGTTGGCCGACGAATAGCGGTCAGCCGATCCCAGTTATTGCCGGTCGTAGCTCGGGAAAACTTGCTTCTTGACTCGTCGCGATCCCTTAAGCTATCGAGTGGTACTTGGTTACGTATCGTGACTGCTGCTCCCCGTTTACAGCAGTATTACAGTAATGCTACGTACTGCTTCCCCGTTCCCCCGGCTACAGAGCCATCCCACGGTAGGGGTACCACGTTTTGCCTCGATATTTTCTGACCGCTTGAACTCCTCACGCGAGTAACTACCGGATACTATTATTATTTTACTGCTATCTTTGTTTTTGGACTACCGCAGTGGAATTTTCGGTCAGGTTGCGCGAACAAATGTTTCCGAAGTCATGTTTCGGGTGAGATATTGAGCTCCTCACGTCAGGAGCTCAGATTTTTTTGTTGCGCCCCT
>JBBMKB010035563.1:0-16441 GCA_037833945.1 Alaria marginata | reverse complement strand
TATTGAGGCTGGGCCGCGGCTTGGGCCGGCACATCTCATTTTCGAATTTTCACGGTTTGGCCCGACCCGACCCATCACATGTTTCATTTTTTCGGCCCGGCCCGGCCCGGCCCATACCTTTTTTTTTTCTCGGCCCGGCCCGGAACGGCCCATCACAATTTTCATATCGGCCCGGCCTGGCCCGGCCCTTACTATCGGCCCACGGCGAGCCCTGCAAAAAAATCGTAAATAGAGTGGAACGCGATACTTTATTCGGGAGTACACAAATTTGGACTTAAAGTGTTGACGAGGGAAAGGGACGGCTGAACCCCTCTCGCGATAAAATGTAAGGCAAGAACCGCAGGAGGAAAGGTGGAGAGAAGTCTTCTGTGTTTATCTTCCCCCTGTGCATGTGTGACCCCGGCTGGTGCGTTCAGACATCTGGCGCCCAGAATAAACAGGACGAAACACACACACAACTGCAATATATGGGTTCCGATATGTACGTACTTTTTCCTGTGTATGCAGTATGATATCCTCTAACATACCGAAGCACAATACAACATCAGGCACTCGTAGCGAGAAGGATATATCAGCAGAGAAGCAACGCGGTGGATACACCTAAATGTTATTCGGGAATCTCGTCAACATCTGTCAGCCGGGCACAGTAGCAGCAATAAAATAGTAGTATTGCATGTATTTTAGGAACACGTATTTTTTTATGGACGGTGTGATACGTACTACAGTAATACTACTACACTACTACTGTACGTACGATACCCACCCTATTTAGGTGGGATCCGACACCCTGCGCTACTGTATGCCAGTTGAAACAAAGCACAATACCATGTGATATATATCAACATGAGTCTGGGGAAGTCAACGGAGAAGCACTGAGATGTTCACACAGTAAAAATCTTCGTGATAATAAACATATCCTCGTAGCCTGTCAGCTGAACATAGCCGTACGAGTACTCGTTGTCATGCATACTTAACATGGTTCACTCTGGGACGATGGGTGCAAAACCCATGGTTTTGCATCCTATGCCTTTTGGTCGTTTGACGTTCGGTCTAAATCGTCCGGAAATGATGTCCAAGTGAATCAACGACGCCGGCTGCATACTTTGTACCAGTATGTCGTCCGAATCTATCGATATCCATGAAACGTCGCTAATCTTGTTTACAGCGTTCCTCGCATCTTTGACGTGTACCATGTACGTTTTTTAATAGAGTTGTTTTTCCCCGTCCACTCTTTCTAATACATAAGTACCAAGAGTGTGACCTACGTGAATTCGACTAAAAGGGACTATTAATAGAAGTCAGCCAGCTCTAATGGGCATTGTCCCGGTATTATCTGGTGACGGTCTCGCCCACCTCGATCACTCCTTACTGCTTACTCCTTACTTCTTCCCCTTCCCACTCCTTCCTTCTCCATTCTTCTCTTTCTCTTTTTTCTCCCATTTGACTTCTGGGTTTTGCCTAAAGCGCCCTTTTGCGAACTATCTTCTCTTTTCTTCTCATCACAAGTGATCTTGACAGAGAGTACGGTGCCACTCCGCAGCTCTTATCGCAGAGTCAGAGCCTGGACACGCATCATAACTTTGAAAACTACGAACTAGAACACGAGTCAAAGATGAGGCTCCTCAAAACCCACCCTCACACCTCTGAACGGCGAGGCTACGAAGCTGGGACAAACGTCAAAACGTCAAACAAAATCAAGGAAAAAGGAAGGGAATCCTGCTTTTCAGGACCCGGAAAAGGCCACACGTCAAAAACCCACCACCACGTGATGAAATTCATAGGGCTGTGAGTCGGCACGACTTAAGTCACCGACTAGTTATTAGCCGGACTAATAGTCATTCGTGAAACGGAAGTGCCGACTATCCGACTTATTGGGTTTCATTCATTGCAGGAAGGCGTTTCTAACGCGGGATACAGCTTTTTAACGTTAACTGCTGCGGCTGCGGATACCCACATTGCTTCCGCGTATAGTATCCAGAGGGGTTTCTCTGCACGCGGGTCCCAGTGACACTTCTAAGGTCGAGAGAATACTCTTATATAGTGGTTGTGGTCTTCGTGTGAACTCGCCCTGTACAATACCAACGGAGTCGCGGAGGCCATCATCCTTGGCACGCATACATACGCGGGTTTGTCCGCTGGGCAGGAAGCGGAGCGGAGCTGCATCCCGCCCCGCTCCCCGCAGCCGTCGTTTCCTGTTGAAAGCTGCCTGGTGTACGAGTACAGAGTTCTGTAGTACGATATATACTGTTGTTGTACTCGGACTGGTAGTTCTAATTCTTCTGACGCCGGCGGACGTGCGGTGATCTAAGTTTGAGTTTTTTTGCAGAATGTACCGGTACGAAAATAAAAACAAACCAAGGCCTACATGGTCCCGCACGAAAAAACAAAACGATTGACACGACCAAGACCTGAATTTAATCAGCCAGACGCAGTATGGAATTGATGAGTCCTTGGCTACGGAGAAGATACAGGGCCCAATTCAGGGTTAGGGTTACAGAGCCGAATCGTGTTTTAACTTGGTCTAAGACAGGGTAGGGGATAGCTAAAAACGATGGAATTAAACCTGATAATAGAGCTGAAAAGCAGAGGGTTTGGGGACTTTCAATCAACTCAGCGACAGAGCCCAGAAACTACAGTCACTGGGAGCGTGACTTGTGACACTGCAGCACGCGGCGGGAGATCCACACGCACACACACACGCACACATGGTGGAACAATTAATTTCTCTCAACGACGTTGTTGGTGGTTCGATTGAACACGCTCGGTGTTGTTTTGCTAACAGCGCATTGAATGGTGGCGTTTTCGTTTTCCGGTTGGGTAGTGGGCAAGATAATTTGGGGCAGTATGTCGAGCTTGCGTTCATCGACGAATCTGAGTTTACGTCGTATTATTGTAGCTATGGGCCCATTGAGCAGCTTCCTTGTTTAATATTTAATGTCGTTGTATTGTTGCGAAAACGCTTTGTCTTTAGTATGATATTGTATACCCGGTATATGATAGATAGTTTACGACTTGCCGTCGTCATCGACGCGCGCGTTTCGCTCAAAGTTTGGAGAGACATTAGTAAACCAATAGCATCACGGAGGGATCCAAGACCTTTACTTCTAGGGTTAATTTAGACAACACTAGCTTCGTGATGAGTTCACTGTTTCACCCGTTTCCCCGCCAGGTAATATTGCGACTGAAACGATTGCTGTCACGGTTCTCTTCGTAGTCCGGGGTAGAATTACCTGGCACTTTTTGTGTACGTCTCGTTTTTGTACTTTCTTGTGTAAACTGGAGCCGTTCTGTTTTGTTTTGGTGAATTTTGTGTGAATCTAGGTAATATTTATTGCGCTTTTCTTGTGTAAAATGAAGCCAAATAGCGTAATTTTCGCCTTCGGGGCCCCCTCGGCCGGGGGGGGGCTTTTTTGGCTTGCTTCGCTCGCCTGACTTTAGTCGACAAGTCGGCTGGCTTCGCCAGCCGATTTACCGACCAAAGTCAGCTAAGCCAACTAGCGACTAGTTATTAGTCGTGAAATGCTGCCGACTCACAGCCCTAGAAATTCACGATGGATGGGAAAGACAAGATATGTTCCAAGGAGAAAGACAAATAGCTCACACTACCGCCACATCCCTAGCATGGGAGGGGGCACTATCGCAGATATGGTAAAACGCGACGATCATATATCCTGTGCCGCCTAGACGAAATAGGCCGCTCCCGACGCGTAGCGGCGGGGGCGATCAACAGGATGGAACAAGAAGTACAAACAGGAAACGAAACATTGTTCCGTGCCGCCTTCCCAAGCGTGCCATATTTCCTAGGCTCTGAGTGGGAGGGAGAGCAGGCAGGACGAAAAACAAAGGAAACAAATAGCAACACCAAAACCGAAGCCCGACCCAAAACCAATCACAAATATCGAAGAATAGCTATAGGGAACCTCCAACCCCCGAACCCAAGAAAATGGAAAGTCATCAGGCGTAGCGGTGACCAGTTAATTATGGCCGCGCCTCGAGATTAATCTGCGTTGCGCTGCACCCCCCGTGTAACCGCGCTAGCTATATGTACTTGTAGACACCAAGAGCCTCGTACACTTCCTGCTGAAGTCGTGTAGCACGCGGCAGAAGAAGGAAGTTTGATCGGTCCCGCGGGTCCTGAGTCATCCTACACTAGGGGTTGCACTTTTTAGGGTCAAACGTTCCTGATCGGCTGAGCTCCTAAAGTGAATAACTACCAGTTGATAAAATCCTTCCACCAGTGCATTTGTTGTAGGACAAGCTGATAGAAATGTTGAGCGGGTTGCGCGAACGAAAATCTTGGAAGTCATGGTTCGGGTGATATATTGAGCTCCTCATCTTAAGAGCTCGGGAACTTATTGCTGCACCCCTACCGTGGGATAACTCTCATCCGAAAATCGCCCCACGTAAAACCCATCAATTGTCGGGCGCGCGCTGATTCCTCCTACCCACCACAAGTCATCGTCACCCTTGAACTAAAAATGAGCCCCGTTGGATAGGACTGTGGCGCGATAACGGCGAACCCGATCTGCGTGAGTGACGCAGCCGAAGCCGGGCGACAGACAGCGCTCGCCGTTACTCGGAGAAAGGTTCCGTTGTGCCGCACCAATGCGCATTCGACGGTACAGGCGGTTGGTTTGGCGGTGCTGGTTCGGAGGTCCAGCCAAGTAGCGTAACATCGGTCGGCGAGAGAGCTGAAGGTCTATTTCTCTCTCCCAGGACGGTCAAGAGAGGCCCGTCCAATACGTCTCGTGCATCACCGCGATGACCCCACCCCGACCACAAACCGACTGGTGGCCGGTAATCTTCTCCACATCGAGTCGTTGAAGAGGAGTCGAACCGTCATCTTGGATGACGTAGTACGGGGGGGGGCGTACTTATTTGTTGCTTGCCTTAGTCATTGGACCATTGACCAAGGACCCCTTTCGAGACGGGGCACCGACGTAGTACGGGGGGGATTAATTGGAGGAGTGTTTGAGTACATATTGCGTCAACCCCGATGGTAAATACCTCGGCATGTCACCGTTGTCGTGAGGGTTGCCACAAACCTTGCAGCGATTTACCGAGATGCGTCGGTGCGCATCCGCGCCGGGCATGTCGAAAGGCAAATCCAAGTATAGCAGTGTTTCGCCTAGAGAGGAACCGTCTGGGGGTGTCGGAGGAGGGGCAACGGGCAACTGCGAGGATCGTCGTAGGGGCCCGTCCAGTTAAGTGAAAATTTAGCCTTGAGGAACTTTGCATCCGTGTCAGCCTTCGTGCCTTGGCGAATGGCAGAAGTCGAATTATACTCCCACGCTCAACTGCGTGCGATTGATTCGGGAACCGGGCGCAGTGCGTCGGAACGTGCAGAATTTCGGCATTCCACGCGAGCAACGAACAGAGCATGGTACTCACGGACGATGTCGGTTGCTCGTCGCTGGCGGTCGGATCCCAAGTCACAGTAGACACGGTAGTCGCGGGCCAAACTCTGATGTCCTTGTACCCCTGCGCGTTCGAAAAGCGTGAGGGGGAGGCGTGAAAGTCGCCCCATGTCAACCTCGTTGGGGGCCAATCCCGCGGCGGCGCTAATGGAATTGTTGGAGGCAAATTCAACATGAGGGAGCATCAGGTCCCAGTTATCTCGGCGCTCAGTTCGACCATGGCCAGTATCTCGGCCATCGTGTGGTTAACACGCCCCACCTCACCCATTCCTTCGGGATGGCATGAGCTGGTAGCGAGCTTGCGGATCTCCAGTTTCTTATAGAGAGCGTAGGAAATCTTTGCGCAAAACTGGAGGTCATTATCCAAAAGAAAGCTGCGGGGACACCCCCATCGGGGCATATACTTCTGCATGAGAAGGGCGTTAGGCGTGCTCTCATCGGTAAGTTCGGCGGTGGTCACGGCGAATATATCGGCCCTGAGGCTAAACGGTCCGTTAATATTACGGTTTAGACGTAGTCGGGGGGCGTTATTGGGAGAGGGTCGAAGTAATAAACATTGACCGCGACGCCGGGCCCCTTTGGCAGGGGTATATGGGAATTTCGAGCCAGCGTCCCGTCAGCCGTGGGGTTTTCCGTGCTAGGCACTTCAGGCAGTGTCAAAGCCACCACCGGGTACAGACGCTCCTTCCAATCCACCAGCAAAAACGGTCGAACATTCACAAGGTACGTGTGGCGCCGAGAAGACAGGAAGCCGTCGAGTGGTAAGCCTGTACATAAACCACGGGCGCATGAGGAACGGTACATATGTGCGGAAAGGCCGACGTTCAGCAGACGAGTCGCCCGCCCTACCGTGCGTGATGCGTCTGGCGGGGGAGGGGAAGTCGGTTTCCGAACGAGAAGGACGATGCCCTCGTCAGCCGTGTTGTGCCGTCTCTTACACGCGAGCTCCTCTATTTCCGAAAAGAAGGGACGCTGGTGAGGACACATTCTACGATAGAGGTTCACCATCTTTTTTCTGACGCTCCTCGCTTGAGGAGCTCTATACCCACACCAAACAACTGATTTTGAGCAAACTGAAAGTGTAATCCGATGAACAAACCCGTGGCCAATCTATTTAAAAAGCATGTCGTAAAAATAGAATGACATTCCGACGATTTTGGGTTAAGGAGCCCCGTCATCCAGAAAATAAAAACGCCAAAAGTGCTACCTCTATCGTAGAACGCGTCTGCGAAGGAATGTCCGACAAGCAGTCGAGTGGTAGGGCTGGTGGTCGGCCGAGAGCTATGTAACGCTCGGTGGCTTGGCACATGACCTCGTCCTGCTACACTCCCGCTCCCAATCGGCGTGCGAGTAGCGCGCGACGGAATCGCGCGAAACTTCATTTCAGCAGCGGCGCCAAGGACATCCAAATCGGTCGTTGAGGCGGACCGGGGTGTCTAGTGGGGGCGGAGGTCCCAGAAGAGGAGTTGCCACAGGCGCACCGTAGTTGGCGCCAGACAAAATGGGTTCCGTCGGGGCAGGCGAGCCTGCAGGAGCTGGCGCCGCAGCGTCGGCCGGAACCGGTTGCGGCCGTGGGACTCTCAAAGTGGCGGGTTGATTTCACGCCGGGCACATGGCCGAGGGACCCCGCCGGGTCCTGAGCCATAGTTGACAGTAGGTGGCGCAGTCCCGGTGGCTGCTGCTGTTCGCCGGCGTGACCGATTGAAAATGCGGCCCGGAGGCAGCAGGGCAGTCAGAGTCGCTGGAGTGCTATGTGCTGAAACGGTGGATGTGGCCGGACTAGCAGTCACGGCGGTATACTTTCCCTTTGTTGCGCTTGTAGGGGAAGTGGCCTGTTTGGCGACAGATGGCTCGCCAGCGGGAGCTTCTGCAGAACGCATGGCGACACATGCTACGATAGAGGTACACTCTCTTTTTTCTGGAACTCATCACTTGAGTAGCTCTCAATCCTACCCAAAAACTGGTTTTGACCAGTCTGAAAGAGCAATCCGCTGAAGAAACCCGCGGCCCAGGTATACAAAAAACAATCATTTTGCAAAACAAGAATGAATTTCCAACGGTTTCGGGTATATGTGCCTCGCCAGGCAGAAGATATTTTGGCCAAGAAGTGTTACCTCTACCGTGGCTCGCGTCTGGCACTACCAGGGACTCATTCTGCGATAGAGGTTCACCATTTTATTTCTGAAGCTCCTCACTTGAGGAGCTCTATACCCTCACTGAAAAAAATATTTTGAGCAAACTGAAAGTGCAATCCGATGAACAAACCTGCGGCCCATCTACACAAACAAAGCATATTGCTAAAATAGAACGGTATTACGACGATTTTGGGTTAAGGAGCCGCGCCACCCAGAAAATAATAATGCCAAAAAGTGCTACCTCTATCGTAGAACACGTCCAGGGGATACGGTGAGGACTGAAGCGAACGCAGTATCGGCGATTGGAAAATATCCCGTTTGGTCGAAACGGCGATCGTGGGTGGTGACGGAGGCGGAAACACGAGCGATGAATCTCCCAGGAAGAGCAGAAAGGTAGTGAGTCCTCATACTTGGCCCGTGCTCGCGAAAATTGCAGAAATCGGGGGAGGGGGGGGAGGGGGAGTTTACTCACAAAAGCCCTATTTGTGCAGGGCACCAGCCAACCAGGCCGACATTAGAGATTGAAAAGCAATTACTTTCCATTTAGCTCCGCGCAAGCATTCAGAACTTCCATGCGGGCTTCCAGTCGTACTGCTAAGGAAGCTTCCATTTGTTGCATGGAAGCTTCCATTTACGCTTCCATGGGAGTAATACACTTCCATGGAAACGGGGAAAGTTTCCATGGAAGGAGCTCCCATGGAAATAGTGGAAGCTTTCACGGCAGATTCGGAAGCTTGTTTTAAGCACCCGCGGAAGCCTCTGTGAAAACCTCCAGTGCTTCCGCGGAAGCTTCGATAGACGTCTGCACTACTTACATGGAAGCAGCTTTCGTGGAAGCTTCCACAAGTTCTTCGGTGGTCCACCTGCTGCCGTGCTCCTAACAGCGGAAACATTTAGCGAAAATCACGCTACTGAATAGCCCACCCTCCCTCGGCTTGCCGTCCCCATTACCGCCGCGAGGAACAGCGACCGTTTGCAGATTGTCGTTTGGTGCTTTTGTGTTACTTCCCCCGTTTTCGAGCTCGACATATCCCTGATTATCCCTGTTATCTCGTCAGTAGCGAGTTCGTCCGCAATCGATAGTGCGAACGGCCGTTGTGGGAATAGACCGATGATCGTGGTATCGACCTTCGGTGGTGTCGTGTTCCGGGAGTTTGTGGAAGATCCCCATTAACGGGTGCGCACCTTGTCCCGTAACAGCGCACCATCCTCGTCCATTGATATATATTGTTCACGTATCTCCTTTTTCGCCCCCAACTTGGACAGACGCTACCGTTAGGGGATCACTTTCATGATCCCTGTTTCAGCGACTCAGAGCCACTCGAGCCAAAACGCGAAAACCTCTGCTTCGTGTCAATCGTGTTGGTTAATTACACCACCGTTGTCATATTCAATACGACGCGCCATCACACCAAGTTGATGCCCGTTGTAAGCGCAGGAGCCACGCCACGGTAGGGGTGCAGCAATAAGTTAAAAAAAAACTCCCGGCATGAGGGGCTCAAAATCTCACCCGAAACACGACTTCCAAGACTTTCGTTCGCGCAACCCGATCAACATTTCCATCCGGTGTAGTCCTAAGCCGAATGCACTCTCAAAAATTATCATACCCACTGGAGGTTCCTCACTTCAGGAGCTCAACCGGACAGGAAACTTTGACCCTAAAAGTGCAAGCCTTATCGTGACATGACACCCTGGAACTATACCGAGTCATACGCGCGAGTGGTCCAGACTCGGCACTAACACGAGTGGCCTTGGTCCCTCATCGTGCTCTCGAGGTGCTTGTAGAACTCTCGCTGGGCGCTTTCTTCTCGGCGAGGTACGCGTTCTAAAATAACACGTACTCCAGCGGTAACCCACGGCCGCCCGCTATCTTCACGCAACTACTGTTCTTCGGTGCGTTCAACATTTTTGTTTTCGTGGCGGCGACGGGCACGCAAATGTTTTAATGCATGTTTCCTCGCGGTCCATGCCGATTTGGAAGGGACCAGGGAGTCATCCCTCGGTAGCGGTGCAGCGATATATTTCTGAACTCCTGACATGAGGAGCTCAATACCTCACCCGGAACATGACTCCCAAAATTTTCGTTCTCGCAGCCCGATGAACATTTGTATCCGCTAGTCCTAAAACAAATGCACTTGTAAAATCATCATATCAACCAGTAGTTCCTCAATGCAGGAGCTCAACCGATCAGGAACCTTTGACTCCAAAACATGCAACCCCTACGGTGGAATGACTCCAGGGCTCGGTAGACTCGCACCATCCACGACACACGCAACGGTACGGGCCACCCACGGTTTCTTGGTGTCCTCACCCGATGAGCTCAATACTTCACTCGAACAATGACGTCGAGCGAAACGAACGTGCAACGTGGCTTTACTAATAGTCAATCTCATGGCCGCCCTGTGCGTCGCAACGAATATTTTTGTAAAGTACAGACGATGCTGGCTTGTCCGTTCGACGAGGACCCCCACTGGTCAAACATCGCTTGACCGGAAGGTGCTACCTTGATCGAAGCACACGTCTCGCAAATGTGGTGGCGGCGCGGTGGTACGTCCGACGTGTTCTACGATAGAGGTAGCACTTTTTGGCGTTTTTATTTTCTGGATGACGGGCCTCCTTAACCCAAACTCGTCGGAATGTCATTCTAGTTTTTGCAATATGCTTGGTTTTCATAGATGGGCCACGGGTTTGTTTATCGCGTTGCACTTTCAGTTTGCTCAAAATTGTTTCTTTCGGGGAGGTATAGAGCTCCTCGAGTGAGGAGCTTCAGAAAAAGTATGGGGAACCTCTATCGTAGAATGTGTTCTCCGCTTTCACTAGATGAAACACAACCTGGTGAAGGTGGCTGTCATACCCGATATGTGCGCTATTGGGCTAAGCATGTTGGCTGATAAGGTCGGCAACGTCCCTCGGGACAAAACGCGGAAGGCACTCCCCGTTGGAGAACAACATCGCCCGGTGAAACCGTAGGAAGATTGAGTGCGTTTCGCTCTTGTCTGTTCCGTAGAGTTTGGCCACTGACGCAGACCTCCATTTGTACGGTGTCGCGCTCTTGATACGCCTTATCTGGAGACGGATGCTGTGGGTGGACCTTACCAAACGTCACTCTAGATTAGCGAGCTTGGTGGGTTGGGATGTAGTCGATCTGCGTACGGCCTTTAAGGCGGGTACCGGTGTGCGAGTGCGATATTACACTGTTGCGTGTGCTGAAGAAATGTTCTAGCGAGCGTGACCTTACAAACGGTCTAGCAAACAGCAGAAGTCATTGGCCACGATTATTTAGTGCATTAATGCTCCAAGCACGCTTCCGTCGTTGTCACTGCACGCATCCACCCATGACACGGTCCACGTGTTAGTTTCTGTCAATGTGGACTAACTCGTTGTCGTTGGGATATCTTCAACCTTATTCTTCAAGTTTTCCCAGACAGTGTTTTTTGTTCGACAGCTTTCGCCCTCGCATTTAACAGCCAGTACTACTGTAAGTTGATTGTCGTCAGCCATTCACCAAGCAAATGTGGGGTTGAGTTGATTTACAGCATCTCGATTTCATGACGGTCAAGCCCACTCGATGAAGTCTTTGCCAGGTCGTCTATCCTCCTTGCTGTCTGCGGCAAACCACCTAGTACCGCGCAGCCTAAGCGGCGGCCTTGCCGAATAAAATTGTTCCCTTCAGCCCGACGAGTTGACATCCAACCGACTGGGCCTTCCTCAGTGCACCCTCGTCGAGCTCCTACCCGGTAATTACTTTTTAGATAGCAAGGATGCGAATAGTGTGGGCCGCTACCCCCACACAGGTGCCACTTTCTACTCCACACGCGACTGGGGTTCTGACGTTTTGTCCGCTGACGTAGAACTCGCCCCCTCAAAGTGGCTCTCGAGATTTACCATGTTTCCGTCGACCAATCAATGTGGCCTTCTGATATTTAGGGTTAGAGTTGCGTCCGGTACGTACGTTTGCGTCATTATACGACGTGCAGCGTTTCACCTATATAGCCCAGGGATTGCCTTCCTCCCTTCCGGGGGTGCGTGCCTACTGAAATTACGATCAGTGTTTCTTTGCGGGTCCTCAGGCTCCGCCCATCGCGGCTTTCTTCGTTGCCAGTGCCCCCTTTCAATATTTTCAAGTATTAACCTCCCCGGCAATGGGGTTGAAACCACATTATAACGCACCACCATTACTTCACACGGTCGTGAAGGTGAGGATATCTCTAGCCAAAACCGCGCAGCATTTGCGACACAGGCTACGGTACTATACTGAAACCAGTACAATACGAGTCATCCCACGGTAGGGGTTGCATGTTTTGGGGTCAAGCGTTTTGAAACGGGTGAGCTCCTGAAGGGAGGACACTACCAGTTGGTTTGATATTTTTACAAGTGTATTTGTTTTAGGACTAGCGGAAAGAAATGTTGATCGGGTTGCGGGGGGAGCGAAAACTTCGAAAGCCATGGTTTGGGTGAGATATTGAGCTACTCATTTCAGGAGCTCAGATACTTATTGCTGCACCCCTACCGTGGGATGACTCATACCAACGACTTATTTATGAGGCTCTTACTCACTCGTGGATCTCTGTACAACAACCAAAAATATATCTTGAGAAACATTGAAGAGCGAGAAGATGAACAATCCGACGGCCTAGGCGTAAAAACACTATTGGGGGAACGTAGTTAACAGGACCTATGGTAGACACAAAAACCGATATATTTATCAATTTTTACTACAAATATTTGATCCTGTTAACTACGTTCCCCCGTAATACTATTTTATTGCTAAATTCGAATGAAATTTCCCACGTTTTTGTGTTTGGGAGCCCCGCCTATCCGAACAGAGTGTGGCGAAAAACCTCCACTTCTACCGTACCACGCACGTATCCCGCCTTCCAAAACACGTGCCTCGAGTTGCCGCCACCAGAACGTTGCTAGACTCATACATACGGACGTCGATCCCCCCTGACGTCGGGAAAAGCCGTCGCAGGGAGGCTGTCACGCTGTAGGGCCAAACGTTACGTGGCAACGCTGGTCTTTCCCGAGTTCACCCCTCTCCCGAGTTTGGGGAACGCCAAACGCTTCGTGTAGGCTATATTATACCAAAGTCACACACGGGTTATATTGCCGCCGGGGGTGGAAACACAATGTTACCCATGGTCAGCACTGCCTTCGCCCAGAAATGCAATGAAGCGTGGGCCTTGCTAAGGGCGTTACCCCTTATCTGTGTTTATAGGATGAGTGCAATCTGGTATATATAAGCTGACCTATATCTTTCATGAGGACATACATGCACACCCAGTAATACACGCGATCGGAGTATCGCACACAGCTTGCAAATATGAGTTTCGACACAAAACAATTTCAATCTCACAGCTGAAGTGTATGATAACTTTTTATAATATAAATGGTACCTGGTATGAAGCGTGGTCGGAAAATTGCCAAAGGGGACATGGCCCCGGCGGATGCAGTCAAATCCGGGGTATGGCGGACACAAACCCGCGGGAGGTTCCCGCGCGTCCGCTGACCTGCCTAAACGACGGCTATGACCCCCGGAAAAAAAAAAGCCCCCACAGGTAAAAGGTGTCGAGCACGCCCCCGCCTAGAAACAAATGTTTCGGGCGCCTCATTGGACATACCGGCACCTTGGCTCAGGTAGTGACATCGTGTTTCCCCCTTTATTTTCTAGAAGAGTGGGAGTAATGAGGATTTTTCAGTCCGTGTGAAATCTCCATCATGTAACTGCATTAAGCTAGGCGGGCCGCCGGCACTCCCACATACCACTCACGTTATCACATATCGTATGGTACAGGCATGGCAGGTACAGAGTACAGAGTACAGGACACGTACTAACAAAGAACAAGGTAATTTGAAAGCCAAGCTGAGATTGACAGAAACATAAGAAGTTCGGTAGCCATTATACTGAAGTTATTGTAGAAAGACTGTAAACACAAAAAATGCGCCTCGTCTTTACGCAGCAGCAGCATCAAGCCGCAGTTCATTGATATGAACTTTGAACCAGTCATAGCTTAGTGTATCACACGAGTAGACCAAACCTTCTCCACACGCCACACACCATACAGGACTGGACACACAATAAAAAACAGTGTAATAAGAAACGTAGGCTGAGATTTACAGGGAAATGAAAAAATCGGGAGCCTTCATGCTGAAGTTAGTGCAGAACACCCCCCCTTCTAAATAAGAAACTCAGCCCGGGTCAGTGTTTCTGTTTATTATCAGGTGTCCCGTACTGTACATGTATGCGAGCGTTCGGTGGGCTCGAGGGCGTGTAAGGGCTACGAGCACGTATACCCCGGGGGGTAGGGGTGTTTTTGCTACCCGACGAAAGCGACTCGGACCAGATCTACATTGTTGTGGTTGGCAGCTTCGGGAGTGATCTTCATCCGTCCCACTCGTTTCAGGGACGGGTGACACTGGGTGGTGAGGGTGCTCCTCGAAGCCATGTTGCAGGATCTCCACCTCATCCGGGTGGTGGCTGGCGGGCAAAGAAAGAGTCAGAAGCACTTCTGTCAAGTTGTTTAAATTGCGGGTATCACATCACGAAACAGCATCCGACGGCTGTCAGATGGTATGCAAACGTGCATTTTCATCCTGGCCTTCCATCTGGAAGTTTATGCACCAGTACCAGGTCGATAGGCACTAGGTGCCGAGGATGCACTGCTGACCCATGCACGAGACGATCTTCCTCACAACGTAGTGGTTGGTACTGGGTGCATGCACTGCTTGCCCATGCACTTGAGCATCTCGGGCGCGCTTCTCATTTCATTGCTTGGAACGTTTTCGGGATCGTGATTTGAAAGTCGAAATTCAGGTATCACATCATCACCAAAACATTGCTAACGGCCGTCAGAGAGCCTGCATTGTCACGCGCGAAAAAAGTCCGAGAGTGGTTTGCACTGACTAGGTGCCGACGATCCACTGGTGACCCATACACGAGAGGGTCTTCCTCACCACGTAGTGCTTGGTACTGGATGCATGCACTGCTTACACATGCCCTTGAGGATCTCGGGATAGCTTCTCATTTCATTGTATGAACGTTTTCGGGATTATGATTTGAAATTCGGGTATCGCATCATCACCAAAACATTGCTAACGGCTGTCAGAGAACCTGCATTGTCACGCGTGAAAGCAATCCGAGAAGAGTGGTTTGCACTAGGTGCCGAGGATGCACTGCTAACCCGTGCACGAGAGGATCTTTCTCACCACGTAGTGGCTGGTACTGAGTGAGCACTGAGGATGCACTGCTAACCCATGCACGAAAGGGTCTTCTTCACACCGTAGTGGTTGATACTGGGTGCATGCACTGCTTACCTATGCACTTGAAGATCCCGGGCGCACTTTCCATTTCGTTGTTTTAATTAGTTCGGGGTCGTTATTTAAAATTTGAGTACCATATCATCATCAAACCATTGCTAACGCCTGTGAGAGAACATGAGATGTCACGCGCAAAAGCAATCTGAGAGTGGTTTGCACTGGGTAATGAGGATGCACTGCCAACCCATGCACGAGAGGATCTTCTTCACCACGTGGTGGCTGGTACTGGGTGCATGCACTGGTTACCCATGCACTTGACTGTTTTCCACACCACGAACGAAACAGAGCAAAACAATGCACTTCTTATGTGTGGATTGAGCCTTCGTTCTTCTTGAGAGTCCCCACCAATGCCTTCTGTTGAGCTCTCCTTTCCGCCTTTGTCAGAGCTTGCGATTCGACCATTGTCATCAACCCCTAAGTTCAGCACGCGCGAAGTGCCACACATCTCTGCACGTCACGCTATGGCAACGTACGTGAAGCTGAAGGTGATGACGCGTGGTTCTGGGGGGTGCTGGCCGTCTAGAAAAACGAAACGGGGATTGCGGCGTATTTGCTTTTGCAAAACAATCGCTGTTTTTCAAAATCGAAACCCGTTCATGGCAGATCTCCTCGGGAAAATAAGTCATCTCGTGTGATTCGATTTGGGAAGGAGGCCGAGTTACTCATAACTGCTGCAATAGGGCCCCACGAGCAAATCCCGCGTTCTCCGAACTCAACACAGAACAACAGCAGAATCATGCTGGCCAACCTCTTCCGTAGTGGGATGTCTTTGACGCTCGCGGCGAGAGGGTTTCTTTAAAGGGGTGTGGAGCTGTGTGCTTCGTAACAATGCGGCCGAACCAAACCTGGGCGTGTTGTTCCATGCTCGGAAAAACAAATTGGCCCAAAAATACCATCCGCCGGCGCATTTGGCGTCCCGCCCACAGGGCTCCACGAGAGCAAACTGAGTTCCGCGGATGGGGGCCAAAGCACGTCTCAGCGGCCTTGAAGGCATCAAGCGGTGGAATACCTTGTGGGCACCGCGGCAGCGATTGTCGCTGCCATAACCTCAAGGGTGATGTTACCATTTCCCCTCCCGAGTAAAGCTTTTTTGTTCTGTCAAAACCCCTCCAAGCCCTCATTTTTTATGTTTTTGAGCGAGGGGGAGGGGGGACAGGAAGAAGATGAGTGGCTGATATTCCCAAGACTGAAATCGAGCTCCGTCTACGAAATCTTGACGACTTGACATGACACCGGCGAGAGCATGTTCTCCCTACATTTGTCGTTCATCTGACCCCGGGCTTATTGCGCTCGGTTTAGTATGCGTCGTGCAATGTGCATTCTAGGCCGGCTACAGACAGACAGACAGACAGAAGGAAATTTGAGGAGACCATTAAATATGGACAGCCTCAAACACTTTTTTTTACTCCCTCCTCCTGTGTCCGTACGTACGGGACCCAATTAGCAAGAGGATTATTGAGATCCTCCGTTCCGCGGGATCCAAAATCCTCATTACAAGTTAGGGGGGGGGGGGGGGAGTACTCATTTGTTGCTTGCCTTAGTCATTTGACCCTTGACCACGCATCCCTTTCG